>CAUYRH010095448.1:0-56808 GCA_963574655.1 Perodicticus potto | reverse complement strand
TTTTTTGAGACAGAGCCTCAAGCTGTCACCCTGGATAGAGTGCTGTGACATCACAGCTCACAGCAACCTCCACTTCCTGGGCTCAAGCGAGTCTCCTGCCTCCGCCTCCAGGTAGCTAGGGCCACAGGCGCCTGCCACAACACCTGGCCATTTTTTGGTTGCAGCCATCACTGTTGTTTGGCGGGCCCAGGCTGGATTGGAACCCACCAGCTCAGGTGTACATGGCTGGCGCCTCAGCCCGTTGAGCCACAGGCACCAAGCCTCCAAAATGGTTTTGGTTGGTTTTGGTTCTTTGTTTTTCCATATGAATTTTAGAATCAGCTTGTAAGTTTTGAAAAGCTTCCTAGAATATTGATTAGGATTATGCTGAATCTATGCATCAATTTTGGGGAATTGACATCTTAATATTGAATATTCTAATTTATGAATATGGTATACTTAGTCATTTACTTAGTTTTTTTAATTTCTCTCATACAAATCTTGCACATACGTATTGAGAGAAATCCCTTTGTATTTCATGTTTTTAATGTTCTTACAAGTGGTACTATTTTATAAATTTCAATTTCTAATCTTTCACTGATTGTATATTAATATAAAAATACAGAAGATTTTTATGTATCGACTTTGTGTCCTCTGGTGTTGCTAACCTCAATAGTCTTAATTTCTTTTTTGGATAGTCTTTGGGATTTGTTACCTACATGATTACATTATTGACAAATAAGAATAGTTTCATTGGGGTGGTACCCCTATGGCTCAAAGGAGTAGGTGCCGGCCCCATATGCCGGAGGTAGCAGGTTCAAACCCAGCCCCGACCAAAAACTGCAAAAAAAAAAAAAAAGAATAGTTTTATTTCCTTTTTTCCAATCTGAATATCTTAATTTTTTTTTTCTCATCTCATTGCACTTGTGAGGATCACTAGTGCAATGTTGAACGGGATGCTAAGAGTGAACATTCTTGTTTCCATTCTTGGGGAAAGTCTTCAGTCTTTCACTAATAATAGGAGTTTGGCTATAAGTTCTTATGAGATAACTTTTTATCAGGTTGAGAAATTTCCCTTTGTGGGCAGCGCCTGTGGCTCAAAGGAGTAGGGCGCTGGCCCCACATGCTGGAGGTGGTAGGTTCAAACCTAGCCCCAGCCAAAAACTGCAAAAATAAATAAATAAATAAATAAACAATAATAATAATAATAATTAAAAAAAGAGAGAAATTTCCCTTTGTTCACACTTATTCTTAGTTTGTTGAGAGGTTTTTTTAAATTATAAATGAGAATTGAATTTTGTCAAATAGGTTTTTCAGTAACTATTGAGATGATCACGTAATTTCTTGGGTTTTTTACAATCCATTGATAGCTTAAATTACACTGATTGATACCCTCTTGCATTCCTGGGATATATCCCACTTGGCCATGATGTGTGCTCTTTTTAAATACATTGTTGGATTAAATTTACTAAAAACAATTTTTTTTGAGACAGAGTCTCACTCTATCACCCTGGATAGAGTGCCGTGGCATCATAGGTCATACAGCAAACTGAAACTCTTAGGCTCGAGAGACCCTCCTACCTCAGCCTCCTGAGTAGCTGGGACTACAGCCACTGTCATAACACCAGGCTATTCTTTCTATTTTTAGTAGAGATGTAGAGAGAGGTTCTCCCTCTTGCTCAGGCTGGTCTGGAACAACTGAGCCCAGAGATTCACCGGCAACAGCCTCCCAGAGTACTAGGATTACAGACGTGAGCCACCATGTCCAGCCTAAATTTGCTAAATTTTAAAGGAACATTTCCATCTATGTTCATAATGGTCTGTGGTTTTCTTTTTTTGTCATGTCTTTGGCTTTTTTTTTTTTTTTTTAAGACAGAGTCTCACTTTGTTGTCCTGAGTGCCATGGCGTCACCGCTCACAGCAACCTCAAACTCTTGAGCTCAAGCGATTCTCTTGCCTCAGCCTCCCAAGTAGCTGGGACTACAGGCACCCGGCTATTTTTTTAGAGACGAAGTCTTGCTCTGACTCGTGAGCTCAGGCAACCCCACTGCCTCGGATTCCCAAAGTGCTAGGATTACAGGCGTGAGCCACCACACCTGGCCTATGTCTTTGGCTTTTGTAGTAGAATAATGCTGGCCTCAGAATGAGTTGGGAAATTTTGGTTCCTCTTCTAATTTTCTGGAAGAGTTTATGTAGCATTAGTGTTATCTCCACCTGAAATAATTTGGTAGAAATCACAAGTAAAACCATCTGGGATTGGAATTTCCTTTGTGGGAAGGTTTTAAACTCTGGATACAGTTTATATGTATAGACAGAAAGAGGGAGACAGAGACAGAGAGAGCATCTACACTATTCTGTAGATATACTTCTTATCCAGTGAGATTTGGTAATTCATACCTTTCAAGGAATTTGTCTTTTTTATCTGAGTTATCAAATTTATAGGCACAAGATTGTTCATAAAGTTGTTCATAAGGATGGCATAAACTTATTCTATTATTAGCCTTTTAACGTTTATAGGATCTATCATAATGTCTCCTCTTTCATTCCTCTCAGTGATAATTTCTGTCTTTTCTCTTTTTTCTTGAATAGATTGCCTAGAGCAGTAGTTCTCAACCTGTGGATCGTGACCCCTTTTTAACAATGAAAATAGATTGCAGCATTAGGAAGGTTGAGAACCATTGGCCTAGAGGTTTATTAGTTTTATGCATCTTTTCCAAAACTAGTGTTTCATTGATTATGATGATCTTTTTCTGTTTTCAATTGCATTGATTCCTGCTATTCTCTTTTATTTTCTTCCTTTTGCTTGCCTTGAGTTTACTTTATTCTTTTTCTAGTTTCTTTTTTTTTTTTTCGAGACAGAGTCTCACTATGTTGCCCTCAGTAGAGTGCTGTGGCGTCACAGTTCACAGCAACTTCAAACTCTTGGGCTCAAGGGATTCTCTTGGCACGGCCTCCCAAGTAGCTGGGACTATACACGCCTGCCACAACACCCCGCTATTTTTTTGTTATAGTTGTCATTGTTGTGTAGCAGGCCTGGGCCAGGTTTAAACTGCCAGCCCCGGTGTACATGGCCAGCACCCGAACCACTGAGTGACGGGCACCAATGCTTTTTCTAGTTTCTTAACATGAAAGAAGAGATTGCTGGTTTGAAGTCTTTTCTGTTTTGTAAGGTAAGCATTTAATGATGTACATTTCTCTCTAAGCATTATTAAAAAATCCACAGATTGTGATGTGTTACGTTTTGATTATCATTCAATTTAAAATACATTTAATTTTCCTTGTAACTTTCCCATTGACTTATTTGGTATTAAGGAATATGCTGCTTACTTTCCAAATATTTGTATATGTTTCAAAAATCTCTGTTATAATTTTCTGGTTGAATTTTATTTAAACGTTGATATTTGTTTCATAACCCAGAATAGGATCTAGTGTCAAGTTCGTTATATACTTGAAAAAGAGTATATTCTGCTGTGCTGAGATAGAGTATGCCATAAATGTCAATTAGGCCATGTTGGTTGATCTCTGTATGATTTCAATATACTGAAACTTATTTTATGGGCTATATGGCCTATTTTGGTAAACATACTTTATAGGCTTGAAAATATATATATTTTTGTTATTATGGATTTTTTCTGTGTGATTATTCTATCGTTTTCTTAGAAAGGAGTATTAAAAAATCTTTATTACTTTGAAATTATCTATCTATATATACATTTTTTTTTCTTTTTTTTTGAGACAGACAAGAGTCTAACCTTCTATTGCCCTAGCTGAAGTGCAGTGTGTGGTCATAGCTCACTGTAGTGTCCAACTCCTGGGCTCATGTAATCCTCCTGCCTCAGCCTCTGGAGTCACTGGGTACTATAAGCATGTGCCTCTACGCTCAGCTAATTCTTTTCGTTCTTTTAGAGATGAGGTCTCACTGCGTAGCCCAGGCTGATCTAAACTGTTGGCCTCAAACCATCCTCTCTCCTCGCCTTTAGTATATGCTTTTAAATACACCCTGACAATCTCTGCCTTCTAAATAGAGAGTTAGTCAAAACATTTGATATAATAATTTACATAGTGGGATTTAGATCAATAACTTTATGATTTTTTTTTTTTTTTGAGACAGAGCCTCAAGCTGTTGCCCTGGGTAGAGTGTCGTGGCATCACAGCTCACAGCAACCTCCAACTCCTGGGCTCAAGCGAGTCTCCTGCCTCTGCCTCCCAAGGAGCTGGGACTATAGGCGCCTGCTACAACGCCTGGCCAGTTTTTGGTTGCAGCCGTCATTGTTGTTTGGCAGGCCCAGGCTGGATTCGAACCCGCCAGCTTAGGTGTACATGGCTGGCGCCTTAGCCTATTGAGCCACAGGCACCGAGCCAATAACTTTATGATTTGTTTTCTCTTTGCCTCCCTAAATTTTCAAAGAATTTTCTATTCTTCCTTTCCTATCTTCTTTCAGATTAAGTCCGTTTTTTCAGCAATCCATTTAAATTTAGCAATCTGATTTTATCTATACCTCTTAGCATTTCTTCTAGTAGTTGCACCGAGGATATAATATACATCTTTAATTTTTCATGATATATTTAGAATTAATATTGTACCCTGTCGTGAAAATGCGACACTATGTTTTACAGCCTTTTAGATCTAACTCCACCTAATTCCATCCTTTCTGCCATAGATATCACATGTGTTACTTCTATACACACTCTAAATCCTTTCAGGTAATATAATATTTTATTTAAACAATTCTATATATTGTAAAGAAATTAAGAGACTGTAAAAATAGCTATCTCTATTTACACCAATGTTTACAGCTTTTGATACTTTTCATTCCTTCCTAAATATATGCATTTTGGTGTAGTATCAGTTACCCTGATGAATTTTCTATGCAATTTTGTTATCTAAGTCTTCAGCAACAAGTTCACTTCATCTTCTTTTATCTAAAACCCAATTTTATTTTGCCTTCATTTCTTGAAGAACACTCTCACTGGATATACAAGAGGACCTCAATAAGTTCATGGAAAAATGAAACTTTTTTTCTGATGTGAATAACGCTGCATTTTATTATTGAATAAAATGTTTTGGCCATCACGTTTCGTTCATCAGATTCAATATCTCATTACATGAAAACAATGCACATTTATCAAGTGTATGTGTGGTTTCGTTCTTTGAAATCTTTTTGTCTTTAACTTTGCTTTGGTAATAGCCTTTATTATGATTTTTATCAGAATTGAAGGCTATTACAATAGTCCTCCAAAATTTTCATCTATGCCAAAGATTTCAGGAACACTATGACAAAACAGAGTGTGCACACAGAAATTTCACTCTCCTTCCATTACTGCTTTTCTTCAACTTTTTTGGTTTCATTTGCTGGTTTAAAAATAAATTATTGATAGTTAAAGACACAGATTCTCACTAAGGAAAATGGAACGTGGGCTGGAGACAGTAGCCTGACCCTGTAATTCTAGATTTTCCATTTGGTATATATGTGTGTGCGTGAATCTTTATGAATGCTGAGATATCTTTTGTTTTTGTTTTTGTTTTAATTAACTGCAAGTATAAATTACTTTGCTTGTTTGAGCATAGTTATAATAGCTGATTTAAAAATCTTTATATATTCATTTGAACATCTAGGTTATCTCAAGGTTGGTTTTTGTTGCTTTTCTTTTCTTTGTTTTTTTTTTTTTTTTTTTTTTTTTTTGATGATTGGTCATATTTTCCTGATTTTCAAATATTAAATAATTTTGGATTGTATTCCCAACACTGTGAATATCATGTTGGGAAAACTCTAGAGCCTGGTTTATATACTTGTTTGTTTCATAGCAGACAATTACCTTTGTTGGATTCGAACAACAAGTTCGTGGCAGCTCAAATCTCAGTTTACTTCTTTTTTTTTTTTTTCCTAACGAGGTTGCTCAGGCACGGATAGATTGGGGGTTATACAGAGATTTGAGTAAGATTTCGTGCAGAATTTGGGACTTCCCCTCTTCAGCTCTTTCAGTATCCCTTCTCACTTTTCAGTGACTCCAGATGCCCTAAACTCTTAGTTTTTCAGACTGGAAGTCCTGCAGCCTTTCTAGCAGAGGTCCAGCCGCCTTGTACAGTAATGACTTACACTTAGCCGAAGATTAAAAGCGGTAAGTATGAGTGACTCACTCTCTTCCCTTCATTCTTCCCAGGTGTAGAACTACTCTCCAGAATCTGCCTCTTTTTGTTCATTTTTTCAGGGCTATTAAGTCACTGTTTTTAGCTGTGTTTATCCAAAGTTTATATTGTTGGCCAGGCGCGGTAGCTTATGCCTGTAATCCCAGCGCTCTGGGAGGCCCAGGTGGATGGATTGCTTGAGTTCAGGAGTTGAAGATCAGCCTGAGCAATAGACGGTCCCTACTAAAAATAGAAAAACTGAGGCAAGAGGATTGCTTGAGCCCAAGAACTTGAGGCTGTTGTGAGCTACAATACCACAGCACTCCAGTCGGGGCACCAGAGTGAGGCTGTCTCAAAAAAAAAAAGAAAGAAAGAAAAATGAAACAAAGTTTATATTGTTTTGTCTGAAAGAGTCAGGTTTGGCCAGAGGAAATCTCCTTTTGCCTTTGTTTTATTTGTCTATGTAGTTCCTCTTATTAGTTTTCGGCCTGTTGACAAATGTATTATAAAATGTTACGCAACATAAAATGGATTTCATTTTGCTAAGTTCTGGCAACAATGACATCAACAAAAATCTAGGATTACTAAAACGGTGCCTATTGACACATCCTGCAGTTTTCCACTAGAAAGTGCTTGTTCTTGTGTGTCCTAACACCTGCGAGGGGAAGCCCTTTGCAGAATACTTTTCCATGATGAAGGCAATAACATTAGCTCAAATTTGGAGGTCACTGGTTGGAAAGAACTTGACAGAGTCCACACTAGATAAACAATGGCCCTTTCCGTCTTGGAGACTTCCCCTTAGTTGACTCATCTACACAGGTTTTTGTTTTGTGGTGTTTGTTTGTTTGTTTTTTGAGACAGAGCCTCAAGCTGTCACCCTGGGTAGAGTGCCGTGGCATCACATCTCATAGCAACCTCCAACTCCTAGGCTTAAGCGATTCTCTTGCCTCAGCCTCCCAAGTGTCTGGGACTACAGGTGCCCGCCACAATGCCTGCCTATTTTTTGGTTGTAGTTGTCATTGTCATTTCCCAGGCCCAGGCTGGATGTGAACTCACCAGCTCTAGTGTATGTGGCTGGCGCCTTAGCTGCTGAAGCTACAGGCGCTGAGCCATACACAGTTTTTATTTATGGAGTGGCTGGGCATAGTGGCTCACATCTGTAATCCTACCATTCTGAGACACCGAGGCAGGTGGATCCCAGAAGTTCGAGACCAGGCTGAGCAAGAGCAAGACCCCATCTTTACTAAAAAAGTAGAAAAAAATTAGCTGGGCATTATGGGGCCTGTGGTCCTGGCTACTTGGGAGGCTGAAGCAGGAGGATCACTGGAACCCAGGAGCTTGAGGGTGCTGTGAGTTAGGCTAACTGTATCTCAAAAAAGAATAATTATGGAGCACCTGATATGTATCAGATATGGTGCTAGATAATATGGGAGCAACGATTGTCAGCAGTTTCCTAAGGGAGTCAACCATGAAACAAGAGCCCACAAACAGGGAATTTTACGCTGTGATTAGTGGCATGCACTGAAAGCAGCGGGTGCTGTGAGAGGCATCGTGGGGCACGTGGCCCAGCCTGAGCAGTCAGGGAGCTTCCCCAGGAGCAAGATATCAACTGAAGGAGGAGCAGAAGGTAATCAAGTTGTATGTGCTGGCCAGCCAGCTCCAGCAGAAGGAACCCAGGGATGGGACAAGGCTTGCAAATGTGAAGAATGACAGCAGACGAGTGAGCTAGAACAGGAAAGGCAAGCACCACCAGACAAAGCCGCAGGGACAGGGGCCTGGTCATGCACGTTTTGTGTCCAGCGTGGGAAATGGTTCACCCTGTTCCTCTCCTTCCTCATCTTCCTTCTCTTCTTATTCCTTTCTTAAACTATTATGAAAATAACTCATGAGTTTAATTCAAAGAAAACTCAGCGACCCTCTCTTCCTCCCTGCCTCGTCTCTCTTGAAATCCACAGAGATAACCACAAACTTTCTTGTGTATCTTCTCAGAACTATTTTACCAACGCATGCGAAACTATCCGGCTTCTTCTAAAAAAACTCATGGGCGAAGGAAAGGGAGATGGGATTCTGTACAACAACAAAGTCTTGTAACTTCATTTGCTTCACGTAACAATATCGGTAGAGATTGATTCGCATCAGCGCAGTTAGATGTACGTCGGTTTATTTAAGAGCTGCACAGTACGCCAATGTGTGTTGGGACCATGATTTATTTACTCAATCCCTGATTGATGGATACTTTGAGTTCCTTCTATTCTTTGTTGTTACAAACAATGTGACAATGAACACTCTCATAAAGGCACATTTGGGGTACACATGGGAGTATATGGATAGGGTACATTCACTTTAATGGGAATTTGTTTGCAAAAAATATGCACATTTCTAATTTTGATATACATTGCCTCATTCACCTCCGGAGATGTATCTCCTTTTACCATTAAAATGCTCTAGGCATAACTTATCACCAGGGGTCTAGAAACATGTTTGGCCACTGGAAAGAATATATTAGCTTCCTAACACAAAGGGAAGCTGCAAATTTAGGATCAATAAATATTTAATTAAATTTCTCTATATTATGTTACTTGTAGTGTTATTATTCATAAAAATTCATTATGTTTGAAAACAATTTTTATAGGTTACATATTTTGTTCATTTTGTAAGAATCCACATGTATAAATGACTATTGAGAAATAGCCTATCATAAATCAAATAGCCTATCATAAGAATTACTTATGACCAAGTCATTTCAAAAGCAAAATTATAAAAACCCTTTCCACATTTCAATATCAGCAAAAATTATACTAATTATGAATGTGTGTGTCTTGAATATATTTGACCTGAGACCTGTGAAAGTTTAAAAATGGTCTCGATTGTACCAACCATAGGAAATTGCCTGTATCTTATCCCCTCGTCAACATTGTGTATTTTCAAAACTTTCAAACTATGCCAAAAGGATAGGCAAATTTTTTGCCTATTTCTCGGCTTCGTATTTATTTAATTATGGCCGTTGAGCATCTTTTTTTTGTGTATTCATATGCCATTTTTCTCTTTTATTGCATACTGAATTTTTATATTCCACATTCATTTGTCTGCTGGGTGTAGGGGTGTATTTTTCTCAGTGCATCATATCAGGAAGTGCACGATGTTGATTTGTCCTATTACAGAGACGTTCACTTTCGTCACTGTGTTAAAGTGGTGACTGGCAAGTTTTTCTTTTCCCTTTTCTAATTAACAATCATGTTTACAGAGAGATTTGTTGAGACTGTAAATATCTTCCTCCTCATCAACTTTCACACACACCCATTTTAGCATTTCTTGCCTGTGTCTATGACTAGGATGGTAGCAAAATGGTGATTTTTCTAATACTACCATTTCTTCAGCATTAGCTGACATTTTACAGCATGGAAGAGCTGTCCTTTCTGTACGTATGTGTGTACTTGTACAAACCTATGGATTCTTACCACATTCAATTGTTTCTAATCCACTACTGCCGTGCTTCTGGATACGTAGAGCCTCCAGCTGTCTCCCATGCACTTTTGATATGTCCCTGTTCTTTCTCACTTTTTGTTACAGCACATCTGCCACTCTTATTATGTACTTTCCCTGTCCTAGTACTTGAATCAGCTATTCCTTCAAGAATCTCTGGTTCCTGTGAATAGACAACTTTTTTTTAGAAACCAAACCAAGAATTTTGTGTTAGAGCAAGCTCATTGGCACTAGAGTGTGAGTGCCTTGGGCCCTTTTGCTGGACAAAGCCAGAAATACGGATACCCTGAATTCTAAGTGCCCTTTAAGGTTTTGCTTGCTTTGCCCACTTCATTATTATATCTCCTTTCTCCCACAGTAAGAACTCTGGCAGATCGTATACATAAGTAAGTATATATTTTTTCAGACCTAAACATCATAGAAAATAGTTTCAGAATTCTGTATTGCTACTCCACGTCTATTAAGTTCATATGAGATCATCTATTTATTTATAGTTTCAGAATTCTGTATTGCTACTCCAAATCTATTAAGTTCAATATGAGATTACCTATTTACTTATGCACTTCTTTTTGCTGAAGACTTAGAGTCAAAATACTATGCTCAAAAATTACTTAAATTAGTTAATTTTTTTCCCTTCACTATGGCTGTTCTCATAAAATACACTTGGGTTCATATATATGTTCATATTTCATTGAAGTCTCTTCCCACCCTCCATTATTTGAGGTTAGTTTGAATATGTAAAACACTAGCACACTTCCAAAATCCAAGAAGACATACAAAGTTAAACTCACGTGAATGTTTCTTCTTCTTTCTTCTCTCTCCATTCTTGCTTGTCTGTGTAAGTGGCCAACTTCAGTGGTCTCTAGTTATTCCTGTATTGCTTTTAAAAACAATGAACAGATACATGTATATTTTCTCATTTACCCTTCTTTGCTTTTAAAAACAATGAACAGATACACGTGTATTTTCTCATTTATCCTTCCTTCCTACATGAAAGGTAGCACACTCTGCTGTACTGTGCTTTTTCCTCTTGATACTGTATCTTAGAATTCACCCCATATGTGCTGCAACCCGAATCAAACCACAGCACAGCAGGCTGGGAGTCCCCCCCACCCCCCTGCACAGGGACCTTGTTGACCGCCCAGGGTTTGGCAAAGGGAGAGAAATTTACATATACACACAGTGTTCTGACCCATGAGAGAGGACACCATATCAGTCGGCTAACAGGTGCTATCTTGAGCCCAATATTTAAGGCTGTTTATTAGAAATTTGGGGGCATGTATATACAAGGCACAAAGTGAAAAAGTAACAGTTTCGTGTTCTAATTAAACAAGCAGTTCATTGTTCAAGGAAGAAAGGTATCAGGCTGAAGGACGGGATTACTAAACTACAGATCAAAGAATACTTTAGGGAGCATTGAATGAGGGAAAGTTACAGTCTGCAGGTCACAGTGCCTATAGCTGCAGGATATCTTTGGGGGCAGCTATCAGTTACTTTGTAGTTTTATTCATATTCTGTCTCTAAGCTGCTGATCTCTATCTAGACATTTATCAGACTATTTTATCTTTTACTCTTCCAGACATTCCAACCCCCCTTTGCCACCTTAGGCGTGCACTGCAGCAGAGGGAGGGGGCTGAAAATCAGGGCCATAACCCCCTCGAGATTTCATGGGGTATGCCAGCCTACTCTAGCTTTCACCCACACATATGAGTTGATAAAGATCTTCTGCATTCTTTTTATTTTTTTTTCTTTTTTTTTCTTTTTTTTTGAGACAGAGCCTCAAGCTGTCACCCTGGATAGAGTGCTATGGCATCACAGCTCACAGCAACCTCCAATTCCTGGGCTCAGGCGAGTCTCCTGCCTCCGCCTCCCAAGTAGCTGGGACCACAGGCGCCCGCCACAACGCCGGGCCATTTTTTGGTTGCAGCCATCATTGTTGTTTGGCGGGCCCCTGGGCTGGATTCGAACCCACCAGCTCAGGTGTATGTGGCTGGTGCCTTAGCCCGCTGAGTCACAGGCGCCGAGCCGATCTTCTGCATTCTTATTTACAGCTGCATAATGGTCTATTGGGTGGATGCATCATGGATTATTCAACCAATTTCCTAGCATTTTGGTTATGCCTCATAATTTATAATACAAAATAATTCTGCAACAAATGCCCTTGTACAGATGTATCATCATATCATTTGAGCTGTATCTTCAGAGTAAGTTCCTAAAAGGATTATCTGCATCAAAGCATAAAAGCTTATGAAATTTGGTTAGAGGTTATCAATTTCCCCTCCATAGGGGTGATATTGCTTTGTATTCCCACCAGCAATGCATGAGACCAATGACCCTAGCCTTTCACCTCCCGTTCTTTTCTTCCCAGTAATTACTGAACCTAATATTTTTCACCTCTCATTCTTATTTAAAATGAGTTTCACAAGTTTTCTTTATAGCCAAATTCTGTTTAATATAGGCAGGAGAGCCTCTTTGCTTCAGATTTAAGAGAATTAAGAAAAGGAGTTACGTCAGAGGCTAGGAAATTCATTCCCATTTATGGAAAATCTTTATGTCAAGTCAAGAAGTTTATATTTTATTCAATGGGAAGGCAATCGGGAGGGATATTTTAGAAAGGTAATACCATGGCTAGATCATGATAATGATCAGAAACCATTCTGACTGCAAACAATAAACTATTTCACTGTCAATAGCTCAAATAGAAAAAGTGGCGTAATTATTTCTTTTACAATAAGAAGTCACAAAAACAAATCTATTGCTGTAATACCGTCTCAATTTTGCTCCTTGTCCTCTTCTGTTAAATATTCCACTGGAGGGACCAGTAATACTGGTCTCTCTGCTGCTCTTGAACACAATGCATTATTCCCAGCTGAGGGCCTTTGTACCAGGTGCCTAGAGTTTCTCCCATTGCCTGTAGGGCACCTACTCACTGCCTCTAGGACTTCATGTCAATGTAACCTGCTCTGTGATGTGCCAGAACTTTCAATATCTCTCATTCTTTTCTATTCTTTTTTCCCCTATAACATTTTATCACCCTCTAACACAGTGGTTCTCAACCTTCCTAATGCCGCGATCTATTTTTATTGTTACAAAGGGGTCACGACCCACAGGTTGAGAACCGCTGCTCTACCATATTATATATTTCAACTTTACGCTGTTTATTTTCTGATTTCCTCCTCCCACTACTAGTGAAACTGCCCTTACAAATTGATGAAGGGCTGCAAGGCAAGAGCTAGAGTGAGGGTCCCAAAACTCTGTGAAGAAATGGGCTTTGCTGAAAATGATAATCAGCCCCTGCCTTGATAATAGTCACCATCCCTTCCCTGTTTACTTCAGCTGATAATTATAAAGATTCTAACTTTCCCCACATAGCTGGTAGTTGTAAAGATTTTTAACTGTTCTCTGTAGATAAGAAAGATCCTGCTTTGTAACCTTAAGAGGAGTTTCTAAGATGTCTTCCAGGCCCTGTGCTCCAGTGATTGGCTGACCTTCCCAGACCAGGAGCCCATACCAAGAAACTGACTCAACAGGAATTATGACCCCAGGAGCTGAAGCAAAAGATGATTTCCACACCCCTATAATTTTGCCCCAAACTCAGCCAATTAGGAAACCTAATTACTCAATCCCCTGCCTGTCAAACCATCCTTAAAAACCCTGTCTCCCAATTCTCAGAGAAGCAGATTTGAGAAATTCTTTCCATTTTTTCCAGTTAGCACTATGCAGAATAAACTCTCTGCTGTAACCCTGCTGTCTCTGGGTCTTGGCTTCCTCTTGGGCATTGTGTACATGAACCTGGTTGGGCACCAACACTGTACTCTAAAGCCTAAGAAGTTAAAAATTATTGATGATCTTTGATATATCTTTAATGCCGGAAACAGTGCTTGGCACATAGCAGTGCTCAATAAGCATTTCTTGAATACATGAACATAGTCATGGAGTAGGTGGCTCCCCAGTTGGTTTCATGTCTAAACAACATTAAGGCACTGAGCTGGAATGTCTGATTCTCTTATCTTTGTCTTCATGACTAAGAGAAGTCTACAGCTTTGAGCATCAGATTCTTATATGGTAATGTCTAAAGCTGGAAGGGAAGGGTAAGAATAAGTGGAATATTTTCCTCTCCCCAAGTTGAAAGTTTTACTAAGAGAGAAAAATTTTAGGCTGGGCGCGGTGGCTCATGCCTGTAATCCTAGCACTCTGGGAGACCAAGGTGGGTGTATTGCCTGAGCTCACAAGTTCAAGACCATCTTCCGCCAGAGCAAGACCTTGTCTCTAAAAATAGCTGGGCATTGTGGCTGGCACCTGTAGTCCCAGGTACTTGGGAGGCTGAGGCAAGAGAATTGCTTAAGCCCAAGAGTTTGAGGTTGCTGTGAGCTATGACACCATAGCACTGTACCAGGGGCAAGAAAATGAGACTCTGTCTCCAAAAAGAAAAGGAAAGAGAGAGAGAAACAAATCTTCCCCAGGAAGCCCCGGTAGACTTCCCCCTAAGTTTCATTGACCAGAATTGGGCCACTTGCCTATTCTTGGATCAATGACTGGCAGAGGGAAAAGAAGTTGCGGGGCATGGCTGGGACTCCTCAGAACTCACCTCCTGAGGCCAGGTATACTGCAAATGGACAGAATTTTTAACTATCATTCCATTAAGGTTAAAAAGACAAGGAAGGATCTTTGGTGGGCAACCAATAGTGATTGCCACATCACCCTGGGCGTTATTTGAAGAACACAGGGAGGGTGGGGGAGTGAGGAGAGGGAGAGGATACTAGACTGCTAAAGTCCAGGGGAGAGGTGGTGAAGGCCTTACCCAGGAAGCTTACTTGAGGCCTGTTGCCCATAAATCAGCTGAGCCCTTGTAGAGTTTTGTATGCTCTACTCTGTGTCAGATAATGCGTTTCAAACAGGCATTCTCCAGTGTTAGGGGAGTATCAGCCATGTGACCTTGGGCAAGTTATTAACCCTTCTGGGGCTCACATGGGTCAACTTGGCTCTAAGAGAAATGTTGTGAGCCTGACCATGATGTTGCTCAGAGGATTTTTCCCAATTTTCTTCCAATCAATGGTTTGGGTCAATAGCATGCTTTTCATATTCCTTTTAACACTACAGGAATCTGAGATCCTTTTAATAAACATCATTGTAATTGCAAACTTTCTCTTAAACCACTTATTTTCAGAGGGAATGAGTGACTATGTCAAGGACATCTGAGATAATTCCATGGAAAAGATTAAACACTTGACTTCCACACAGGTAACAACTGAAAAAAAAAGTCTCAATTGGCACTAGGTCAAGTAGTTTGGAGTGGCAATCTTCCACTTGTATGGTGGAATATACCTCCAGCTTTTAACTCCCAAGTGCTTGAGGTCAGTCAGCCTCGCTGATGACTTGACCTGGCTTCCTCTCATCAGGGCAGGTGCTACTCATGTTAGAATGTGGTACAGTAGCAGCGATCAGGGTATAGAGCCAGCCAGACCCATATTTAAATTCCAGCTCTATTGTTTATTGCTTTGTGATGCTGAGCTCTTAAATGAGGGTCCCTAAAAGATACTAAGTGCTTCCTGTGTAATGATGAATGGTGACATCCAGGTTCACAGATACCCAGTAAGTGTGAGTTCTCTTCTCCCTCTTTGTCTTCCATGGATTTACTTTTATGTACTAACAAAGCCCTGTTTTCTATGTATCTTCTCAGCCTCATAGTGGCCTCAGCCTAATACTCCAGAAACCATCTATGAAGATTAGACCATCAGAGGAACAAGAGCCAAGAGAACAAAATTTTTTTCCAAGCCCACACCTGCCATTTCTTTCAAGACTCAAGAATCACTGAGCCACCTGCTTCTTGATATAAAAACAATCAGAAATGCGTTTGAAGACCTACTGAGTGCCCAGACTTGGGATTGGATTTTGTGGGTGGTTCAAGATATGGTCCCTGCTTTCAAGGCACTTGAAATCCCCCTAAGAACCCAAAACAAATATAAGGAAAATCAGACAGACTTAGTTTAAATTCCAGCCCTGCCACTTACTAACTCTGTACCTTAGATAGTCACTGAGCCTCTCTGCATCTCTACTTCCCTGCCTGTGAAACCAATACCTGTATAATTAGATTGCTGTGAGGTTTGAAAGTGCACTATGTGTAAGGGACCTGATGCAGAGCAGGCACTTGGATAACCAGAGTTCCTTCATCTTCCAACCACATAGTAGTTAAATTGTAAAACAGAACATCTATTACAAGATAGCCTATAATTCATTGCCAAGTGAAATGGTCTGAAATAAAGGTTCTTGGAGTTCAGTGGAGGGCAGGGCCATTCAGCCTGAGGTAGGTGGGGTAGATTCCTGGATGAAGAAGTGAAGTGACTGGTATTTCAGGGACAGGCTGATTCTCTCAGATTCATCATAGGAGCCTTGGCCCTAAATCCTTGTTCTGAACTAATGGTAAGGAATAAAGACTTGGGTACCTTAAGATAGAAATGACACATTGAAGACTAAGAAAGTAATTCAGATATCCTCTCAATGCTCAGACCACTGATACTAATTGTCCTCAACCTGTGCTCATTCCACCTGCTTCAATAGCCTTCCAGCTCATTATGAGTGAATAGTCCCTCCTGCAGTGTGAGTAACTGGACCCCACTGGGTGATAAAAAACCAAGTGGAGCACAGCTATATGCCTGTGACAAAGGAAAAGCCAATGGCAAAGATGCGTTTACCCCATACTCCTGAGAAAGCATTGCTTTTACCAAATATGTACAGGGAAATTTACCTGCAGAAAAGGCTATTAATTATAATGATCAGCTGTTTGTAAATTATATTATTATTCCAAATTATCAGGTCCCTTTTCTTTAAGAGAATCATGTAGCCCTTCCTGCCAAGATTCTCTGTGGGTAAAGTATGGTGGCATCCCGTCAATATTCATGATCATGTGGCCAGTGGTAGCCAATGGAAAACGAGGGGATGCAGAAGACGCCATTTAGAGCAGAAACATTAAGTGCATTTTGATAGTTAATTTGGCCTCATGTTCTTGTCTTTACCGTGAAAACAGCATACCTCAGAAGATTCTACCATCAGCTTGGGTCCCAGAATGAGAAAGCAGGTTGGTCAAGCAGAGCTAAGCTATGACAGGTACAGTTAGTTACTCATGCCAATATGTCAGCAGATCTGGGACCTAGAAATGTTTGTTATTATAGCCCACAGAGATGGCTGAGATCTGCCTTAATTAACACGTGCCCTGTGCTGGCACTGTCCTAAGCATTTTACATGTGTTCTCTTATTTGATCCTTGCATTAATCATGCAATGTAGTGTTTTGGCCACAGTTCTCCATTGTAAGCATCAGAAAATTACTCTGTGTGCACAAGGAGGTACAAAAGGAAGACTCCTGCTTCCAGCCAAGATGGAGCAGCAGAATCTGCATGTTCCCTCCCATCTAAAAGAACTGAAGACCCAGATAGAATTATAAAATGATGGTTCTTAAAATGTTAGACAATAAACAATGAGGAGAGTGATCTCTGAGAGATGGGAAACAAACATAATGAACCCTGCAATTCACACAGCTTACCACCTGGAGAGTTTCCAGGCCATGGTGCAAAACAGCAGAAGCCGGCAGACCTTATCAGCCTCCTTAATTTGTGAATATGGAACTGAAAACAAAAAGGCCAAAGTGACAAAAATTTGCCTGGCAGAATATTAGAAAGGAAAAAGCTGCACAGAGAGAGGAATACGGAGATTAGCAGAGAATCCCTCTTGAGAATTCAACAGTACAGATCGGCACATGCATGACAGGAAATTATTCAAGGACTATACCAAAAGAAAAAAGAAAAAGGATTACAGGGAACAGTCTGTGAAACTCACATAGGACAAGAAGTAGTGGCAAGTTCACCAGCCAGAGTGAACACTGGGTGAAATACTTAGAAGGATCTTGCTTGATAGTTGAAAAAAGTTGCCATGCATGCAAAGAAACCTATGAATTGAAATGGACCCCCAAATGCCGATTAAAATTCATAGGCAAGGCCACTTTAAGAAAGTATCGTGAATGCATTTCCTATGTTCAAGAAGCTAGAGGAAAAATTAAATACGTTAAATAAGTGCATAGAAGATATATGATGATAATAAGTGCCCCAAGTTGAACTTTTAGAGATATAAGTATAATGTCTGGGATGAAAAACACATTGGAAGGGGCTGGCCGTGGTGGCTCATGCCTGTTATCTTAATACCCTGGAGGCTGAGAAAGGAGGATCGCTTGAGCTCAGGAGTTCAAGACCAGCCTGAGCAAGACTGAAGTCCTGTCCCTACTAAAAGTAGAAAAATGATCCAGATGCTATGCCAGGAGCCTATAGTCCCAGCTACTCAGAAGGCTGAGGCAGCAGGACGGCTTGAACCCAGGAGTTTGAGGTTGCTGTGAGCTAGGCTGATCCCATGGCTCTCTAGCCAAAAAGATTTTTAAAAAGTACAGAATAACAGTTATCTATGGCCAACTTCAGGCAGTTATTCTATTTATGTGTAATTGGAGGTTTGTTTTTTTCTTGTTTTGAGATAGAGTCTTATTCTGTTGCCCAGGCTAGAATACCATGTCGAATGCCACCCCTAAGGTCTGGATGTGGCTGTAGTTAACTCTGCCTCATCACAATGAATTCTTCTCCTCTCTTGCTTTTTTCTTTTCTTTTCTTTTCTTTTTTTTTTTTTTTTTTTTGCTGTTTTTGGCTGGGGCTGGTTTTGAACCCGCCACCTCTGGCATATGGGGCGGTGCCTTACTCCGTTGAGCCACAGGTGCCGCCCTTCTTGCTTTTTTTTGAACGGCTGGTTCCAACTTCCCTAAAAGGGAAGTTCTGATTGGCCAAGCGGTCTGGAAGGCTAAAATAGTGAAGTGCCAGAAGGGGTGGGCTTTTTGTTTGTTTGGTTGGGTTTTTTGGTTTGTTCGTTTATTTTTGTTTTTAGATGTGGGTCTCACTATGTTTCCCAGGCTGGACTCAAACTCCTGGCCTGAAGCAATCTTCTCCATCACAGCCTACCAAAGAGCTGAAACTGCTGGTGCAATCTGCTCCAGCTACTTAATTCAGATAGGGATTTAATAGGACAGACTGAATAATTCACAGAATCATTGGGATTATTGAGAATTAGGCTATGGGCAGAGCTTTCATGAATATACCTATAACTACATGGCAGATCTGGCCTGGTAAAGGATCTCCTGCCACAGCTGAGATCAGGAAGCTCCATTCTTGCCACTGACTCCAGGAAAGAACTGCCTCTACTTCCTCACTCCAGCCAGAATAGATGCCAGCTGCCAAGAGAGTTTTTGCAAGTACCTCACTTGTGTCTCTTCAGTAGATGCCAGATTACATCTTCATCCAGTGGTAAGGGAGGCCAGGAAAGGAAGGGGTTTTGTTTGTTTTGATTTGACCAAAACTCAAAGGTGAAGAGCGTTTTTAAGAGATTTTGGGAGTCATGACTGAGTGCTAGGCTTTTTGTCCATTACAGGGAAGTGACTGCTTCCTACCCAGAGTCATATGGTGGGGAATGCTCAGGGAATGTGGTTCAGCTACTTGACATCCAAAAGCAACAGGTATCTCTAGAGCAGTGATTTTCAACCAGTATGCCACTGGTGTGCAGTGAGAAGATCTTAGGTGTGCCATGGAAATTTTTAAAGATCATTAACTAAATTATTTTTGAAGGAAGTTCAAAGCACAGTGAGTATATATTTTTTTACTTATTTTTTATCATAATTTAAGTGTGCACAGAAGTTTAACTATAGGATCAAGTATGCTATGAGATTAAAAAAAAAAGGCTGAACAACACTGCTCTAGAGGAAGCTACTTTCATTAGTTCCATTTTACGGATTAGGAATTAAACTTCTCAGACATTTGATAACTTGTGCAAGACAATAGTTCAAAGAACAAACATTTGCAAATCCCTATATACATTGTGTCTTTTAATCCTTACAACTTTATGTGACATATATTATTGCCCCCATTTTGTGTGAGAGAAAATGAAGATGATAGAAATTATTTGAAAAGCTAATAATTCTGTGGCACGTGCAATCTAGCCATAATCTGCCACACCCACCCCGCCACCTAATCCCAGTGTACCAGCAGAACAGAATTCTGCAGGCCTCTGTGCCCATGTGTGTTGGTGTGTTTGCATGTGTATGTGATATCTTTAATATTATTAATATCTTTATTAATGTCTTTAATATCTTTGCCATACACCAAATTCAATGCTCACTAGATGAATCTGAGAGTCTCTGTCACCTGTCTTCTTTCTTACTACAGACTCAGTCAGGTGTTTTCCAGACTCCTGCTGGGTCCTCGGAGTCTGGGCCTGAACTAGCTCTATTTATCTAGGAAGTAAAGGGCAATGGGACGGGGAATAGGAATGGCCTGGGATCTGCAGCCCTGTCAGTATGCAAATCATTTATTTGTATGCAAATGATTCCAAGGAAATGGAGCTGGGGATCCCCAGATCAATCATTTTTGTCTCTTGTGAATGATGCAAATTATTTCTGGTACATACAACCCTCCCTGTTTTATGGCTGGTTTGAAACAGTTTTGAGTACTTCATTTTGATGGGCTAACCCATGCTAGACATTGATGAAGGAAACACCAAGACTCAACAGTTACGCTCCTAAGAATAGATCCAAGAAAACAGCACAGATGCACCAGGGGACCTGTTCAAAACTGTTCATGGCAGCACTGTTTATAATAGCTCAAAACTAGAATCAATCCAAACCATTCTTAGAAGCATGGAAGAATAAATTGTGTTGTCAGGTTTCAAGGCAGCTACTTGTACCCTAAAATGTCGGTATTTCAGGCAGCTGTTTACGTCCTCAGTTCTTGGGATGCTCCTGGCTGAAGAATAACCAGACATCATAGTAAGGCAGGTAGGAAACAAAGTTTATTAAGGAAGAGACAGATAGGTTAACAGAGTAAGAAGGTTTATAGAGCAAGATACAATCTCAATAGACAGTGAATGGGCACCTACTGTCAGGACAAAAGGAACAAGAGACGAAGAGGCCATGGGTATGGCCTGGGATTCTGTTATACTGCCTGGGTTTTCCCTACCTCATAGGTCAGAAGTCACCTTGGGAACAGAGTCTTACTGTGCATGACAGCCTCCCATGAGCCTCTCATAGGGCCCATGGGGCAGGAGAGCGGACCACAATGTAGATTTAAGCAAATAACATGATAATTAGTCTTAAGGTTATTCTAGGTCACCTTCAAAACTCTATTGTACCTGTTGCTAGGCTCATGGGCTAGAGAGTCTTCTACATCCTTTTGCAGTTGGCATGCTAAGTTCTGATTGGCAGATTGGTAGGGTGATCTCTCCTCCCAGGTGTTTGCAATCACTGACATGATTAAAGTGAGACGGAAGCCTTGGGGCCCTACTCGTCTCCTTCTTCCCTAGAAGAGTTGAATTTCTAGCTATCTACCTAACATGTTCACCCAGTGAACTATTACAGAGCCATGAAAATGACGTACAATTAACATGCATCAGCATGGATGAATATATTATTTTTATTTCAGGTTAATTTGAGGGTACAAAGAAATAGGTTACAATGTTTGCACTTCTTAGGTAAAGTCTCTCTTATAATTGTGTCCTGCCCCCAAGAGGTGTGCCATATACCCTAACATGGTGCCTGTTAAGTGGGAGCACACCCATATCCCTCACT
Source organism: Perodicticus potto (assembly GCA_963574655.1). Taxonomy (NCBI): domain Eukaryota; kingdom Metazoa; phylum Chordata; class Mammalia; order Primates; family Lorisidae; genus Perodicticus; species Perodicticus potto. Next base: position 35,577 of record CAUYRH010095448.1, on the reverse strand, counting down.
CCTCCCCTTTTCCTCCTCCCTTGTTCCCCCACCCTCCATCTTGAATTGATTTGCATTTTTCTCTTATGTGGGCATGTATTAGACCTTCTACTGGTTTCATATTAGTATTAAATACATTGGATACTTGCTTCTCCATTCTTGTGCTACATTACTAAGAAGAATGTGTTTTAACTCCATCCAGGTTAATACAAAAGATGTCAAGTCTCCATCTTTTTATGCCTAAATAGTATTCCATGATATACATATACCACAGCTTGTTAATCCATTCCTGGGTTGGTGGGCATTTAGGTTGTTTCTATATTTTGGCAATTATAAATTGAGCTGCAGCAAACAATTTAGTGCAAATGTCCTTATGATAAAATGATTTTTCTTTTCTTTCTGGGTAGATGCCTAATAATGGGATTGAAAAATTAAATAAGACATCTAATTTGAGTTCTTTGAGGATTCTCATACTTCTTTCCAAAGAGGCTGTATTAGTTTGCAATCCCACTAACAGTATAAAAGTGTTTCCTTCTCTCCACATCCATGTCAGCATCTGCAGCTTTGAGACTTTGTGATGTGGGCTATTCTCACTGGGATTAGGTGATATCTCATTTTGATTTGCATTTCTCTAATGATTAGAAATGATGAGATTTTTTTCAAATGTTTATTATCCATTTGTCTTTCTTCCTCAGAGAATGTTCTGTTCATGTCTCTTGACCAGAGATATATGGATTATTGGTTCTTTTTTTTGGTCGATTAATTTGACTTCTCTGTAGATTCCAGTTATCAGCCTTTTGTCAGATTCATACCATGCAAATATCTTTTCCCATTCTAAAGACTGTCTTTTTGCTTTACTTGTTGAATCCTTAGCTGTGCAGAAGCTTTTTCCAGCTTAATTAAGGCCCATTTATTTTTGTTGTGGGGGTGGTGGCCACCAAAGTTTTCTTCATAATGTCTTTCTCCAGGCCAACATCATCAAGAATTTTCCCCACACTTTCTTCTAAGATTTTTATTGTTTCCTGTCTTATATTTAAATCTTTTATCCATCTCGAGTCAATTTTTGTAAGTTATGAAAGGTGTGGGTCCAGTTTCAGTCTTTTACATGTGATTATCCAATTCTTCCAGCACTATTTGTTGAATAGGAATTCTTTTCCCCACTGTATGCTTTTGTTAGTTTTATCAAAGATCAGATGGCTATAAGAGACTTTTTTCATCTATTGGTTTTCTGTTTCATATGTTTATATCTCTATTTTTGTGCCAATACTATGCTGTTTTGATCACTCTGTACTTGAAATATAACCTGAAGTCTGGCAGAGTGATGGGTCTGGTTTTGTTTTTATTGCTAAGAATTGCCTTGGCTATGTGGGTTTTTTCTGGTTCCATACAAAACAAAGTACTATATTTCCAGTTCTTCAAAGTATGATGGTGGTATTTCAATGAGTATTGCATTGAATCTGTAGATTGCTTTGGGTAGAATAGACATTTTAACAATGTTGATTCTTCCCAGCCAAGAGCACAGTATATTCTTCCATTTGTTAATGTCTTCTGCTATTTCTTTTCTTAGAGTTTCATAATTCTCTTTGTAGAGATACTTCACCTTTTTTATTAGGTATATTCCTAGGTATTTAATTTCTTTGAAGCTATTATGAAGGGAATTGTATCCTTAATTTATCTCTCAACTTAGCTATTTTTGGCATATACAAAGGCTACTGACAGGTATGCATTGAGTTTATGCCCTGAGACATTATTCTTTTTCTTGATCACTTCTACGTGTTTTGTGGTTGAGTCTCTGGGATTTTCTAAGAATAAGATAATATCATCAGCCAATAGAGAGAGTTTAAAGTCCTCTGCCCCCATTTGGATGCCCTTTATATCCTTCTCTTGCCTGACTGCATTGGCCAGAACTTCCAGCACAATGTTGAATAATATTGAATAACAGTGGTGATAGTGGACATCCATCTGGTTCCAGTTCTAAGAGGAAAAGTTTTCAGTTTTACTCTATTCAGTATGATATTAGCTGTGGGTTAATCAAAGATAGCTTCAATAAGCTTAAGAAATGTGCCATCTCTGCCTCTTTTATTAAGTGTTCTTGTTAGAAAAGGGTTCTGAATTTTATCAAATGCTTTTTCTGCATCCATTGAGAGGATCAGATGATCTTTGTTTTTTGCTTCTAATGATATGGTGAATTACATTTATGGATTTGTGTATGTTAACAAGCCTTGCATCCCACAGATGAAGCCTACTTGATCATGATGTATAATTTTTTTAATATGTAGCTACAACCTATTAGCCAGGATTTTATTGAGTATTTTTGCATTGGTAGTCATTAGTGAAAGTGGTCTCTAGTTCTCCTTTTATAGTTAGGTCTTTTCCTGGTTTTGGAATCAGGATGATGTGTAGAATGTGTTAGGGTGTGATGTGTCCTGCCTTTTCAAAGTTTTAGAATAGCTCCTGCTATATAGGTACAAGTTCATCTTTGTAGGTTTGATAGAATTCTCGTGTGAAACCATCTGGTCCAGGGCTTTTGTTTTTGTCAGAAGATTTTTTTATTGTTTCTTCAATCTCGGTACTTGATATTCATCTGCTCAAGAGATCAATTTCTTCCTGGTCAAGTCTAGGGAGATGATGTGATTTCAGGTATTGGTCCATTTCCTCCACCTTGTCAAATTTCTAGGCATAGAGTCTTTCATAGTAGTCAGAAATAATCTTTTGTATTTCTGTGGTATCAGTTGTTATTTTCTCCTTTTTTTCTGATTGAGGTTATTAAAGATTTTACTTTTCTGTTTCTAGTTAATCTGGCCAATGATTTATCAATTTTATTTATCTTTTTGAAGAAGCAACTTTCTGTTTTATTACTTTTCTGAATCATTCTTTTGGTTTTGATTCATTATTTCTGGTTTAATTTTGGTTATTTATTTTCTTCTGCTAGGTTTGACATTGGATTGCTCTTCCTTTCCATTGCTTTTAGATGATTCATTAGGTTGTTGAGATGCTCTCTTTCTGTTTTTCAGAAGTAGGCATCTAATGTGATAAATTTCCTTCTTCAGACTGCTTTTGCAGTGTCCCAAGGTTTTAGTGCTTGTGTCTTCATTGTTATTATGTTTAAAGAACTTAATAATTTCCTCTTTTTTCTCTTCCTTGACCCAACTGTCATTCAGCATAAGGTTGTTTAGTTTCCATGGCTTTGTATGGGGATGAAAATTTTTGTTAGAGTTGAGTTCTACCTTTATTGCCCTGTGATCTGAAAAGGTACAAGGTATAATTTCAATTCTTTTGATTTTGTTCAGGTTTGATTTGTGCCCTAGGATATGATCTATTTTGGAAAATGTTCCATGGGCTGATGAGAAGAACATACATTCCTTAGCTTTGGGATGGTGTGTTCTGTATATGTGTATTAAGCCCATTTGTTCTAGAGTCACATTTAAGTCCCTCGTACCTTTGTTTAGTTTCTGTTTAGATGATTTGTCTAGCTCTATAAAAGTTGTGCTAAAGTTCCCACGTATTATGGTGTTATAGGATAACATATTGCTCAGACCAATTAACATCTATTTTATAAATCTGGGATGATTTATGTTGGCTGCATAAATATTTAGAATTGAAATTTCCTCTTGTTTTATTGTTCCCTTGACCAATTATGAAAGACCATCTTTGTCTTTCTTGACTTTAGTTGCTTTAAAACCACTTGCATCTGAAAATAAGATTGCAACCCCTTCTTTCTTCTGATTTCCATTTGTCTGAAATATTGTTTTCCAACTTTTTACCTTGAGTTTTGTTTTTTCCTTTGAGGTAGGTATGTTTCCTGGAGACAGCATTTGGATGGCTTGTTCTTTTTTATCCAATCAGCCAACCTGTGCCTTTTCATTAGTAAATTCAAACCATTTACATTTATTGAGAGACTTGATAAGTGTGTGGAGTTCTATTCATCTTATTTTGTGAAAGTTCATTGTTTAGTTTTTAAACTTTGCATCATTGTGGAAGCTAAGTTTTGTCCTTTAGTTTCTGGATGTTTTCTTTGCTGGTGGCCAATTGTGATCAGTGTGGAGAATAGGTCTAAGTATTTCTTGTAAAGCTGGTTTTGCTGTGGTTAATTTCCTCGATGTTTGCATATCAGTAAAAGATTTGACTTCTCCATCAATTTTAAAGCTTAGCTTAGCAGAATGTAGAATTCTGGACTTAAAGTTGTTTTGTTTAAGAAGATTAAAGGTAGATGACCATCCTCTTCTGGCTTGAAAAGTTTCAGCTGAGACGTTCTCTGTCACCCTGACAGATCTGCCCCTTTGGATCAATTGGCACTTACTCCTGGGTGCTTGCAGAATTTTCTCTTTTGTTTTGACTTTGGACAGGTTCATGACAATGTGTCTTGAAGATGCTCTGTTTAAGTTGAGATGACCTAGGTTTCAATATCCCTCAGAAAGGAGTGTGTTGGAATCTTTGATGATACTTGGGAAATTTTCATTTATGATATCCTCCAGTTGAGTTTCCATTCCTTTAAGATGGTCTTCTTTCCCTTCAGGGTTCCCTATAACTCATGTTTGAATGCTTCATGAAGTCCCATAATTGAGCATGTTCTGCTTTCTCTCTCTTCTTATCTGCCTCTTTAACTGCCTGTGTTAGATCAAGAGCTTTATCCTCTACCTCTGAGATTCTTTCTTCTCCATGGTCTAATCTGTTATTGTTACTTTCTACTGCATCTTTAAGTTCCCTGATTGACTCCTTCAATGCCTTAAGTTCCATTATATCCTTTCTGTATTCTTCATAACGTTCATCCTTTATTTGGTTCTGCTTTTGGATTTCCTTTTGGTTATTTTCTATTTTCTCAGCAATTTCCTTCATTGTTTTCTTTCTTTCTTTTTTTTTTGACAGAGTCTTATGTCACCCTCAGTAGAGTGCCATAGACAACAAAGTTCACAGCAACCTCAAACTCTTGGCTTAAGCGATTCTCTTGCCTCAGCCTCCCAAGTATCTGGGACTACAGGCACCCACCACAAAGCCCAATTATTTTTTTGTTGCAGTTGTCATTGTTGTTTGGCAAGCCTGGGCTGGATTCAAACCCTCCTGCCTCAGTGTGTGAGGCCAGCATGCTAACTACTGAGCTACAGGCACTGAACCTCCTTCATTGTTTTCATCATCCACATTTTAAATCCCCTTTCTGTCATTTCCATCATTACTTTATAGATAGAATCCTCTGTGGCAGCTATGGCATGATCATTTGGTAGTGGGTGGTGCTCTGTTCTGGTTTTTCATGTTGCCAGAATTTTTCTGTTAGTTCCTCCTCATAAGTATTTTCTTCTTGTCCACTTCCTTCTCTTACATTTTCCTTCTACTTTCTCTTTCTCTTTACGTGACCTTGTCTCTGTGCTTAGGTGTTGAAGTGTCCTAAGTGTCCTTATGGCCACAGGGCCATAAGGAATAGAAGAGTGAAGAGCAAGAAGGGAGAAAAGAAAGGAAAAAAACCAGAAGGGGGTAAAAGGAAAGTTGACAAAAAGAGGAGAAGAAGAACAGAAAGAGAGAAACAAGAGTAGTAGTGACTCAAGAGGGTGCTTTGACCGACACCTACAATTCCTGGCCTCTGGGAGAGCTCAGGTGGATGGGCCACTCAAGGTAAGGAGCTCCTTACCAGCCTAGGCAGAGAGAAGACCCACACCTCCATCAAACAGAGAAAAAAAAGCAGTATGCCATGGTAGGGACCTATGAGTAACATCCTTCCAGGGCCAAAGCTAGAAGGACACCCTAGACCAGGGGATCAAGGTCTACCTGCACCAGGCCACTACTAAGGCCTCCCAGCCCAGGCCTCAGAGTGAGACTCTGTCCCATAAATGTAATACATGTTGACAAAGAATAAAACAGATCAGGAAAAAAAGAAAAATAATAATAAAAGTATACGAAGAAAATTGAAAATAAAATTGTAATGGGTGGAGGGAGAGTAATTGGTGGGACCACACCTGCGGTGCATCTTACAAGGATACATGTAAAATTTACTAGGTGTAGAATATAAATGTCTTAACACAATAACTAGGAAAATGCCATGAAGTCTATGTTAGCCAGTTTGATGAAAATATTTCTAATTGTATATAAAACCAGCACATTGTACCCCATGATTGCATTAATGTACACAGCTATGATTTAATTTTATAAAAAATAAAATAAAATAAAATTGTATAAGATGTAAAAAAAAGGAGGCATATCTTAGTTATTATTTCAGAAATTTATATAGGAAAGATAAGAAAAGTAGAAAAATCTTTACAAAAAAGAGAAAAGGAGAGAAGGAATAAAAGGAGTAGAAAAACCATAGCAAAAATGGAACCCCCTATTATTGAAGAAAATAAAAATGTAAAAATAAAAATACGACAAAACAAAATAAAACAAAGGAAACAAATCTTAAAAAAAAAAAAGTAGGAAAAAAAAAGAATGAAAGGAATAGAAAAACTGTAGCAAAAAATGGAGTCATTACTATTGATGATAGAAACAGTGACATATTGAAAATACAGGCTCAGAGCCTATAGCACAGTGGTTACAGTGCCAGTCACATTCACCAAAGCTGGCGGGTTTTAACCCAGCCTGGGTCAGCTAAACAACAATGACAACTGCAACAAAAAATAGCTGGATGTTGTGGCAGACACCTGTAGTTCCAGCTACTTGGAAGGCTGAGGAAAGAGAATCGATTAAGTCAAGAGTTTGAGGTTGCTGTAGCCTGTGTTGCCACAGTACTCTACCAAGGGTGACATAGTGAGACAGAGACAAAACAAACAAACAAACAAAAAAGTACAAAGAAAGAAAGAAATATTTAAAATACAAGAACAAAATAAACCTGGGGGAAAATTTTTTGAAAAAAGTAAAAACACAGGGTGGCACCTGTGGCTCAAAGGAGTAGGGCACCAGCACCATATACCAGAGGCGGCAGGTTCAAACCCAGCCCCACCTAAAAATTGCAAAAAAGAAAAAAAAGAAAACACACAAGTTGCAATATATTGTCCAGACAATAGGTGATATTTTAGGGTTAGGAGATGCTAATCACAATGCGGATACAGCTCTAAAAGATGAGGGTTGGAAACTACTATCTAGTAGCCAAGGTGACCTCATCCCATCTTCCTGATTTACTTGTCCCCAATCCCCACAAGTTTGGGAGCCCAAAGCTCTAGTCAGCCTACTTAAGAGATGTGCCTCAACTTTTCTAATCAGTGCCCTTTAGCCACAAAGTGGCTTTTCCAGAAAAGCAGGTTTTGCTTGTGGTCCCCCAAAGGTGGCTGCCTGGCTCAGCATGTACACCAGAAACTGCCTTGCATTAGGACCCTGCAGGTTGTTCCTCTCGGGCAGCTCTTCCACAATGGTGGTGCCTTGTCAGCAGGGAATGATAAGAGCTCCCCTCAACATATTGGCTCACTCTTGGCCAATGTGTACTGTTTAAGATCAGTCCCTCACCCAAGCTCTCCGAAGGTAGTGGTGGCAAATATACAGGTCCAAAATTTCTCTGTCTGAAATCCACCACAGAACTGCCAGCTCACAGTTACTCACCTTCTGTGCTGGTTCTCCACTGCTCCTGTCCTCTTTCTTGGCTCCTGGAGTCTCCTGCTGCCTCTTTGCTTCCCTAAAGTGATGCCTCCAGGCAAGGCTTTCCCTTTCTCCCTGATCTCACCACCAGTGGCTACAAAGGAAATGTCTTTAGACCACCATCTTACTTCACCTCCCTGATGAATATTATTTAAATGGCAAGTCCTAGAAAACAATATACAGTATAGTATCTTTTAATAAAGTTAAAAAATCAAGTGAAACTAAACAAATGCCATATATATATGTGTGTATATACTTAAATATGACCCATGGAAATAATGAACCATAATAATCAGGATAGTGGTTTTGGGTGAAGGGGAGGCAAGCAGATGGGCCAGATAAGAAGCAAATGGGATGATGTGGGTGTTGAAAATGTTCTAGGTCTTGGGTTGGGTGGTGGGTTTGGGGATGTTCATTGTATTATGAATAAGCACAAATACTGTGAACTAAAATAAAAGCTTAGGTCCCCCCACCAGCTGATTGAATGGACCCCCTCTTGGCCAAGGGAATACCCTAAAACTGAGTTACTGGCGTTGAGAAGGGAAGTCAGACATGCCTCTTTATGCCCCCCTCTTCTTGGAGGTGTCCTTTGTAACTCCTTAACAGGCCTAAGGCTGTGCAAGACAAAGCTTAAACCACACTGTGGGTTCTCAATATACATAACAAATCTCTTGTGTCTGAGTATATTTCCGATGACTAGTCTTTAATTAACAAACTTCCTTATTTTTTTTTTTATTAAGTCATTTGTACATAGATCATGCATACATTATGCCATTATGGGAATCAATGTTTTGATTATTTGTACAAATTGGAGTACTTACATCCTACTAATCAACATAGCCTTCACCTCATTTACTCAATTACAATGTTAAGACATTTGTGTTCTACACCTGATAGATCCAACTTGTACTTGCAATATGCTCCATAGTTGTGGTCCTCCTATTAATCCTCCCTCTGTTGATCCTCACCTTTCCCCTCCCCCTCCCCTTCCCTCCTTCATCCTAGGCTATCTTTGTGATTCATCTTTCATATGAAAGTGTGATTATAAATTGATTTCATAGTAGTACTGAGTACATTGGATATTTTTTTTCCATTCCTGAGATACTTTTCTAAGAAGAATATTTTCCAGCTCCATCCGTGTAAACATAAAAGGGGTAAAGTCTCCATTTTTTTTAATGCTCCATAGTATTCCATGGCATACACATACCATAATTTATTAATCCATTCATGGGTCCATGGGCACTTGGGCTTTTTCCATGACTTGGCAATTATGAATTGAGCTACAACAAACAACCTGGTGCAAATATCTTTGTTGCCAAATGATTTTTGGTCTTTTGGATATACACCTAGAAGAGGAATTGCAGAATCATACGGCAGGTCTACATTTAGATCCCTGAGTGTTGCCAAACTTTCTTATCTTAAAATGTTCCAAGCCTTTAGGCAAAGTTTCATTTCTTTAACCAATTGCAAATGAAAGAATCTTTAAACCCACCTGTAATCTGTAGCTTCTTCCACCCCTCCCCCTTGAGGTGTCCACCTTTTTTGGCCCAACCAATGTAAACCTCCCATGAATAGGCTTATAACTTTATGTGTAATTCCTAAAATGTATAAAATTAAACCTAATCACAGTGAATCCACTTATACTCCCTAAAAAACTAAATTGTAAACCAATCACAGTGAGTCCACTTACTCAAGGCACTTTGGGTGTGGCTCTGGAGCAGGGTCCTCAAATTTGGGTCAGTGTAAACCTCTTTAAATTATTTTACAGAGTTTGTCTTCTTTTCCCTTGACAATATATAAGGGCCATGCTCAGGCTTATGTTGACAATGTATCGTGACCAAGGACTATGATTAATTCAATTCTGATCATTCAATACCTTAAATGGAAGAGAGAGGGAGAGAGAGGAGTCATTGGATCCAGGCTTCCTTCCTTTCAACCCTTGTCTTGCCTTCCTTCTGCTTTGCCTTTAATCATTCATCCATTTACTGGATGTCTACTGTGTACCATGCCCTAGGCTGGGTGCTGGGAGCACTAGGATGAATCAGGCACAGTCCTGCCTGAAAGAGTCACTGTCTGATTCCCAGAAGGTATACAAAGTTCTCTGACAGATGTAAAGCAACAAGTTGCAGGAGTGCTCAGAGAAGGACTGGGATACTTAGAAAGACTGAGAAGTTTTCTACTTTGATTAATTAGCAAGAAGAAAATGTAGATGGGGGTACAAAGGCTATAAGGATAAAAAAGACAGGTTTGCCCTTGAAGCACCTATATCTTGAAGTGAGTGACAAGAAATGAAAGCACAGCAACACAGATTTGGGGCGGTGACAGAGGGATGTTCAGGCCTAAGGATGCACATAGGAAGTCGTCATGCTGAACCTGAGGTGCCACAAAGGCTTCCTGGAGGATATGAAATGCATACAGGCAAAAAGGGAGGTGAAGGATGATTGGACTTACCTGAGGAAAGTCTGTACCAGGGAGAAAGGGAATTAAGTGCAAAGGAAGAAAGGGAATTAAATGCAAAGGCCTATGTCAAGAAAAAAGAGCTTGGCATACTGGATAACCTCAGAGGGCCTTGGTGTGGTCGGGTCTGGAGCACAGATGAAGGGAGGTAAAACTAATGGAATGAGAAGGAGCCAGATTCCATTAAGGAGCATGCAAACTATCCTGACGGCCATGAGGTACCTCTGAAGGGGATGGTGATGTGATCTGTCTAAGAGGTTTGGGGGTAGAGTCCAGGTTAGGGTTTGCAAAAAAGGAGAGAAGGCCAGTCAAGGGATCAAGGAAAGGCTTTATTAGAAGAGAAAGAGCAGAGTGGAGTCTGCAGCTCATAGCTTTAAGAGACTTTTATTGGTGTAGTTAGAATTCAGGTGGGGGCTATGAGAGATGAAGGAAGTCGTCTTTGTTTCTGCAAAGTGAATGATGCTGTGTCAGGGACTGATCTTAGAATTAATCCCTTCCACAAGGATGTTAATCTTGCACAAGGACCTTATCTCTAGCGTCAGCCAGGACCAGGGTAGGAGACTGCTTGCTCGTTCTGATGTGTCCCGGAAACACTGTCCTTGAAGCATTCCACGAGTGTGGGGAGAGGGTTACTATAACCATGTCCTTTGGTCTCTGACCTGCTTTCTGTCACTAGCTGTCTTGCCAAGATGTCTATCCTCTTATCAGGGTCAAGAGGATTTACAGGGGATAGGGGAAAGGGGTTATTGTGGTCATGCAGTTTGGTTTCTGGACTGCTTTCTATTACTAGCTGTCTCCCCAAATGGCCATACTCTTACTTATTAGGGTCATGAGAATTTCTTCCCTCTCAGTTTCCTTTATGAAGACATCCCTGGCAATAGAGTAGTACAGAGGAGGTTACTGCAACTGTTGGGTAAAGAGACAGTGATACCTGAACTGTAGAGAGGAACAGGGTACAGGAGCTGAGAACCCGATGGGCAGTACCATACTATAGGCTAGGCTCAAACGTGGCTGCTCATGCTGGGCAGGCAAATGACCTCACACACCACTGTTCTCTTATCCTGGCATGCACCTCCTTGGAGCAAGCATTACATTCTAAAATGTCTTAGAACAGAGGGATTTTTCTCAACTTCTGTAAGACCATGGTTAATACTTTTGCAAGACAAAGGAATCCAAGATTTTGGTAGCTAAACAGTAGTAAGTAGATTGTGAACGAAGTCCTATGGGGACAGAGGCAGGAAGAGGGGAGTTCACAGCTTTGTTATATAAAAGAGGTCTGGACCCCTGACTGCAACAACCCCCTACTGAACCCTACTAACCCCAGCCCAAGAATTCCAAGAATGCTGCAGAACTTGGTCTACTGCTGAGAAGTAGAAGGAAACAGTTTATTGTGCAGCTACTATATAATAATAATAAGCTTCAGCACATTAACTATACTCCAAGGGAATACTTCTGTCCCTATTTTACAAATGAGAAAGCTAAGACCCAAAGAGACTGAACTGAGATTTAATCCTGGTGCTGCCTATGCCTGTACAATATTGTGAATTCTTCAGAGTGATACTCTGGCTAGTTCTTTTAGAGTTTATTTTTAGAATCACTCTTGGACAGTTAAGAATATCTTGTATTAGTTATATGTTGTGCATAGTAAATTACTGCAACATTTAGCAGCTTCAAACATCAAACATTCATTATCTTAGCATTTCCACAGGTCAGAAATCTGCTTAGTCAGGTTCCTTTGAATAAAGTTCTCTCGTGAAGTTGCAGTCAAGGCACTGGGCAGGAAGGCAGTCTCATAAGAAGGTTCAGCTGGGATGGGGAAGATCTGCTTCCAAGTTCACGCACATGGTTGTTGACAGGCCTCAGCCTCTCACCAAGTCTTTCTATACAGGGCTATCTCAAAACATGGCAGCTGGCTTCCCCTAGGGAGGAGAGACAGAGAGACCGAGAAAGAGAAAGAGAGGGGGAGAGAGAGAGAGAGAGGACATGAATAGGAACTCAAAACAGAAGCCACAGTCTTTTTATAACCTAATCTTGGAAGGAACATCTCACCACTTCTACTGTATTCTGTTTGTGACAAGCAAGTCAGTAAGTCCACCCGACACTTAAGGGAAAGGGGTGTGAATACAAGTTGGCTGGGACACTTGGAGACCATCTAGAGGTGACCCATGTCAATCTAAATAGTTTTAATAGCCAGGCTGTCCTGGCTTCTCCCAAAGTGGAAAGTTGTTTTCTCTGTTACCCAGGTGTTGGAGGATTTGGGAGCCTACAAAGACACTTAGGGGGCCTGCTGTTTCCTAATCCTTTTTCCCTAGGCATAGTCTTCTTTGTAAAGGCCAGTGTGCTGAATCTATTTAGGGCCCCAAAGGGAGGGGGGCATTCTCAAATTGTGACCACTGATCCCTACTCCCCTTGACCTTGACATTGATGTGATGTTTCCTGGAAAGGAGGGGAAACAATGGGCATCCCCCCACTATACCTCTCACCCTGTCAGCCAGACTGGGTTGGGGTCAGGTAAGGAACCATCAGCATGAACATCTACTTTAAACTTCCCTTTGCTTATGACCTTCTTTCCTCAAATTTTCTTTTCTTGCTTCCCGATCATGCCCATAACCCCCATAATTGTTCCCAGAACAAGTGCTTCAGGAGCTTCTTGATGGAGGTAGGAGGGAAAGACAGGAAAGACAGCAAATGTGAATATGGGTAAGCACTGCCACTTAAGGCAGTTCAAATCACATTCTCTGTACTTGGCCACTCTCCTGTGCTGGTGCAGGACATCAGAGACGGATGAGATACAGGTTCTTGTCCTGGGGTGGGAGGGGGCTCACAGTTTCAGGACGTAGACAGACAATGCCGAAACATTAGAATAAGTGCCTTAAGTACATTCGCCACCCCACGATGGCTATCCTCGTTCATAAAGCTCATCTTCTGTCTGGACTATTACAGTAGCTCCCAAGCAGGTTTTTCACCATATATCCATCCACTCTGCTACTGAGAGATCTTTCTGGAATCCCAGTCTGACAAAGTCACTACCTTGGTTAAAAGCCTCCCCAATGCTCTTGAGGAAAGGCCAAGCTCTTTAGTTGGTCCCCAAGCCTTTAGACCACTGTTCATCCCTGCAGCTCTCTTACCCCTCTGCACAGCTCCAGGGACACCATAGGCTATGTAGGTTCCTCCCCAGGTAACCATACAGTCCCCTTGCCTCAGGGGGCTAATTCACATGGCCACATCCACTTAGAAACATCTCCAGAGTGCTCTTCCCAATCTGGGAAATTAGCCTCAGAGCCTCTAGAAACATTTCCCTTACATCTTCTGGGTCCCTAAAAAAATCGAGCACTTTTTATGTAGACTCTGCCTGGTGCCTGGCACAGAGAGGGATTGGGTCGGTATATGACTGTGGGAAGGACCTAAAGACAATTCTGGGAGCGCAGACGCAGGCACCTGGACCAGGTACTTTCCATTCCCCCAAGGAAGAAGCACAGATAACAGAATCACCCTTCCTGACTCTGCTCTGGCCCCGCCTGCTCCCTTCTCTCCTCGCTCAGACTCGCAATGAAGCTCGATAAGGCTCTGCTCCTCTGGTGGGCAGGAAAGCTCCGTGGAGCAGGTGTGGTACGACATTGGACTTTAAAAGATGAGTTGGAGCCTGATATCGGTAATAAAGTATAGACTTGTGTGTGAGGAAGGAGGATGTTAAACCATCCTCTCTCTCCCGGGTGCTATTTTCCACGTGCGAGGAGTTGACTGTGGATGTCTCCTCCCGCTCAGGGGCACCCAACCCCGGCGCTCCAGGCGCGCTTGATGAATGGGAGAGGACCCGCGCGCATGAATGAGCGTGAGCGCTAGGGTGTGCGCGGGAGAGCCGGCGGGTGAGTGAATGGCTACCGCGTCGCCGCCTCAGCTTGGGGGCGCGGGCTCGGGCTCCACTTCCCTCTCCCGCCAGCTGGTGGCCTCGAGAAGGTGGCGGCGCCGGCGGCGGCCCGAGCTGGGACGGCCGGGGCGCGGGATGGTGGGGGAAGGGGCGTTCCCGGCGACCGCGCCTTCCTCGGCTATTGGATTAGTGGCCTTCAGGGATGAGCTCAGCCAGATCGGCTTTCAGCTGCAGCCTCCGGGCGGGCCGGGAAGGCGGGGAGCGGGCGGCGGCGGAGGAGGAGGGGGAGGCGGAGGCGGCTGCAGCATCCAGAGCTGGCCGCGGCGGCCGGCGCGCCCCGCGCACAAAGGCGCCCAGCCTCTGGGGAGGACGATGAACGCGCCGCAGCTCCGGCCGGTGCAGCTACCACTGCGTGCGCCCAGGGCGCTGAGAAAGATGCCAGGCTCACTAGGGGCCGGCGGCCGAGGCGCGGCCGGTGCGCCCTGAGCGCGAGACTCGCCGCGCTCTGGGTCAGCAGCTCGGCTTCCGAACGGCTAGAGCGCCGGCCTCTGCGCGCCCCCAGGATCGGCGCAATAAGGCGCTTCCCCACTCCCGGCCCGACCCGCCGCGTCCTCTCGTCTCGCCTGAGCGCCAACTTCACCAAGAACGCTCTTAACTCTAGGCCATCCTGCCTGGCAGAGGGGGCGCTGCTGCCGGGCATCAGCCTTGAGGACGCGCCCCTGGCCCTGGGGAGGAAGCCGGCAGCGGCGGGGTCGCTCGGGCGCCCCTGAGTGGGCGGCGGCGGCAGCAGAAGCCTCTCCCGGGAGTCCAGGACCTGCCAGCGCTGGGGATTCTTCCCGGGCAGGCGCTTGCCCTCTCTTTTATGGTGAGTACTCTCCAGCTTCTGGTGAGGGGCGCCCTGTGGCGCGCAGGGGTCGGGAGCAGAGATCTGGCGGCATGGACTTGACGCGGGCCGGCACTCGTCACAGCCGGCGCTCCTGGAGTGGGTCAGGTCGTCATCCCGGGGGAATTCTTCTCTACAGATTGTGGCAGTTGCAGCTGATTGATTCCCGCACAGTCCTGGAGCATTAGGGGGCCGGCCTCTGGTACGTTGGGTTCAAAACTGCAGACCGCACGAAAACCTGCCTCCCGGCTCACCTCACCTAGGTTTGGGTCCAAGATCCGTCACGCACTGGCTGGGTGACCTTGGGCAAGGCTGCAAACCTCAGTTTCCTCATCTGTAGGACGGGAATGATAATGGTGCGCCTTTCATAGGGGTATTGGGAGGATCTATGGGATGGTGTTTGTATGTAAACCTGTGCCTGGCGAATAGGAAGCACTCAATCAAACGTCAGGTAGTCATTAGCTTTGTGAGCTCAAGCATGCCATCCAACTTTCTGGAGCTGCAGCTTTACCTCGTCTGTGTAATGGGAATGATAATTCTTGGGGCATCGTTGAGGGCGTAGAGTGGTGGAAGTAAAGCTCCTGGCACGCAGTAGGCACTAGTGAGTGGTGGCTGTTATTTATTCCTGACGCTAGGGCAGTAAGGCTGGTCGCCTGGCTCCAGAGCTCAGTTCCCGGCTTTGCTTGGAGACAAACTTGGCAGTGCTCTTTCAGAGAGAGTTGAGAGCTCTGGGAGTCCTGGGCTCGGGGCTATAGGAAGGACGGAGAAGACCAGAGCCTGGAGCGCGGCGAATGTGTCGGCCCTGGTTGCGCTGTATGCGCCAGGGGCTCGGAGCCAGGAGAGGACGCCGAGCCGCGACTTCTGACTGGCGGGAGAAGCTGGAGATGTGGCTGCTCCCGCCCGGGCCAAGCGCCAAGCGTGGGCTGCTGCCGACGTGAAGAGAGAGGAGAGCACTCTTTATACCGCGGTCGCGAGGAGGTGGAGAGGTCTCAGCTCCGGAGTCAGGCTGGGATTCGAATTCTGCCTGCACCACCATACCATGGTGTGACCTTGGGCCAGTTCTCCAACCTCTCCCGGCTGTTCCCTCTTCTGCGCGTCACCCTCCCTCTTGGGGATGGTTTGCGGGTCACGAGGGGAGTTCTATCCTTTCTAGGAATCTGAGTCCCTATCCTCCTACCCACCTCCTGCATCCCTCCACCCCACAGCACCCTGCAATTTGGTCAGCCTAAATTTGGAAGGCATGAAATGCGTTTAAGGGCATGATATAAACATGCTTTACCCAAGGGCATATTCCTCTGACACACCTACCCTCTGATTCCATTTTTAAAACTTCCTTTAAAAATGGTGATAAAGCCACCTTTGGCAAATGACAAACAAAATTCAACTTACCGCTCTCCTCAAAACATCTCTCCAGTTAGTATTTCTCATTTACTTTAAAAACTGATACATTCAATGATAGTAAAATAAAATCTGCAGGGAAAAGAAATTGCCATAAACATTTAAAAGACATAGGTAAACTGGGGAAAGAATAGCCACTCTTATCAACACCTGCTCATCTGTCTAGATGTGTGAAGCAAAAGATCAAATGGACAAAGGCTACAGACAATTCACACACACAGTGAAACTAATATGACACTGAAACATATGACGAGATGTCCTACTTCCATAAGAAAAACGCAGGTTAAAACAAGATTCAGTTTTTTGTGTATCAAATTAGTAAGTAGTGATAACTTTATCACAAGCACTTTTAAAAATGTAAATAAATCAAATTCTTTCCTAGCTTAGGCCCTTCTTAAGGCTGCCCTGGAGTAAAATCTGGGCCCTCATTGCCCCTCCTCCCCTCCTGGGTCAGTTTCCCCTCTCATCACCTCTAGCCCCCTGGCCTTCTCGGTTTCCATCCAGGACTCCAAGGGCTTAGTGACTCGCTATTCCCCTCCCTGGAATACTTTCCCCCCTTGCTTTTCATAGGATTGGAAATTTCTTGTCATTTATGTAGGCTTGTCCTTGGTGGCGTCATTTCTATCCCAGAAAGTGTCCGAGGCCAGGGCCAGAGCAGAGTTCTTTGCCCTTTGGGGGAAAAGAACCCAGTACAGCTCATAAAGGAGTTAGTTAATTTTTGCTGAGCTGCCTGCCCTGTTGTGACATATCCAGGCTCTTGAAAGGGCCCTTCTCTGTTGATACAGGAACAAAGGGTCTCAGGCAGTCCCCCAGCTTGATGTGGAAAATCAGGGGGTGGTATAGAACCCACACTGAGGTCACCAGCATTCTCTCCCTTCTAGTCATTTTTATTATTTTATTTTATTATTATTTTTTTAAGACAGGGTCTTACTATGTTGCCCTCAGTAGAGTGCTGTGGGATCACAGCTCACAGCAACCTCAAACTCTTGGACTTAAGTGATTCTCTTGCCTCAGCCTCCCAAGTAGCTAGGACTACAGGCACCTGCCACAATGCCCAGCTATTTTTATTGTTTTATTGTTGTTATTGTTGTCATTGTTGTTTGGCAGGCCCTAGCCAGGTTCAAACCCACCAGCTCCAGTGTATGTGGCTGGCACCCTAGCTGCTGAGCTACAGGGGCCAAGCCATTTTTAAAATACAAATACATAGTGTGTGCACCTAACCTATGTGAACATGACTATACATACTTGATGGAAAAAATGAACAATAAAAAACATAAAAACCAGTAACATATTTTTAATAAAATATATTCCCTACATAATCCAACTGGTTTATCTGCTGCTCTTCAGCTCAAGAAAGAGAGATATGGGCTCAGCACCTGTATCTCAGTGGTTAGGGCGCTGGCCACATACACCGTGGCTGGCAGGTTCGAAACTGGCCTGGGCCTGCTAAACAACAATGACAACTGTAACAAAAAAGAGCCGGGCGTTGTGGGACCTACTGGAGACCTCAGCTACTTGGGAGACTGAGGCAAGAGAATCGCTTAAGCCCAAGAGTTTGAGGTTGCTATGAGCCATGACGCCACGGCACTCTATCAAGGGCAACACAGTAAGACTCTGTCTCAAAAAAAAAAAAAAAAAAGAAAGAAAGAAAGAAAACAAAAAGAAGAAAGATGTACTGAAGCTGCAGGAAAAACAGTTGCCTGTGCTGTGTAGCATTCTTTTTGGGAAAGGGAATGGCACAGCCCAAACCAGTTATGTTGAACTCTGTGAACATTTAGAAGAACTTTCCAGGGCACTACTGATTGCATGTGACTTTGGCTTCACCCATTGAGTTTAGTACTCCCCATTTAAAACGTATGCTTTAATTATGAAAAAATGTCTGTTGTGAAAAACCCAAACCACACAGCAGATAGAGTGGATCTTCCTTCTTCAATCTGATAGGCTCTTCCTAATACAGGCAGAGGCAGCAGGTAAAAAACTGGTTGCTAGTGTTGGAGATAGCGGTTGTTTGGGCACTGGCTCTCCCAGCAAAAAACACAAGTGTGGTGCAAGAGACATCGGCAGGGACTGACATGTAGGACAAGGACACGGCAGGATGGAGGGGTTCCTAGCCCTGATTTGCCCAAGAGAGGGTGGCCAGGGCAGTGAGGGAGTGTCACCAGGCTCCCAGGATGCTGTGTTGTGAACAGGATGTCCTGACTTGTGCAGAGTCTGACGTGCCTGATCTGAGCTGTGCTGCAGTGAGAGACTGAGTGTAGGAGAAATGAGCAAGTCTCAGAGGCCTTTGGGTGTCAAGTTAAGGGGTGAAGCTTCTCTCTGTAAAGCTGCTTGGAGGGCTGAAGAGCAGGTGGGTGGACAGTTTGGTCAGATTTGCCCCTTGGCAGCATGGAGGGTGGGTTGGGGGCAAGGACTAGAGTCAGGGAGACCAGATAGAGACTGCTGCAGTAATCCAGGCAAGGTCTGAATGAAAGGAAAGCTGAAGGCATTGAGTGAAGGAGATGAAGAGATAGGGGTCCCACGGCAGAAATAGAGACAGGCAGAGAGGACCCTGTTATGCAGGACAGTGAAGGGGCTGGGCTCAACCCAGCCCGCGCAGATTCTGAGATGCCGGTGAACCACAGGGCTGAGTGTGGGTGTGCCCAGTGGGAGGCTTATGATGGAACAAGGCCTCCAGAGCTTTACAAGGTCATTTGAAGGAGCACCCAGTCTGCGCTGGGTGGAGGCTTCCAGTAGGTCCATCTGATGCTGAGGAGAGAAGGCCTGGAGGCTCCGGGGGTGCCCCACTGATGGGGCAGGCAGGTGGATCCCAGAGCCAGGAGGAGGCAGGAAAGCTGCTGTGGTGACCTCTATACCTCCATGTGTTGAGAGAGAGGCCATAGCGGTGTCAAAGTCACTCGCCTGGCTTTTAATGCTGCAAAATGTCATTTATGAGCTCTACTTTCTCCAGAAGCAAGTGCGGCTTACCCCAGTTGTCCAGGACGGGGCTAGTGGCATTCTATGAGATAGTCAAGTCACACAGATTTCTGGAGCCTCTCCCCTCTCTCTCAAGATCTCCTTTTCCCCTCCTTTCCACTCTTTCTCTCTCCTTTCCTCCCTGGTATCTCAAAAATGCTCTCAGAGATAACTTAGGCTTAACAGAAGGACCTTCAGAAATCCCTGTAGGTCCCTGTTCCGGTCTAGATTAGATCAAGCCTGGGGCATGAATAGTTCTGCTCTTCTGTCGGGCATCCTGTTTTCAGTTAGTTATACCAAGTGGGGAAGGTTCGTCTTGGGAGGTAAATGAGAAGTTGGAAGTGAAGATTATTTTATCTTCTTCATGGCTTTCCCCAGAGGGTCCCATTAAGGGGCATCCTCCCTTCCCCTCCCTTCATTATTTGCTCCAGTTCAGGGAGGGAGCTGTTCTGCAGAACAAGCCACAGGTGCCCGGGGACAGGCTTCTGGGCATGGGGCAGTGGTGGTGGCCAGGTCTGCCAGGACTGCACGTGGCCTCACTGGCTCAGACAAATGTCTCTTTCAAATGACCTTGCAGAGGTTGCTGGCCATGTCACTGGCTGGCAAACCTCCTTTATCCCACCTCCTGCTCTCCTTGCTGGCTGACAGCTGAGCTTCCACCTTGGGGGCCCCTGGCTTAGTCACATGTGGGAGGATTCCCATGGAAACCCCAGAAGGAGGAGAGGCTCAGGGAAGCCTCATTGATTCATGCTCCGGGAAGACAGGCATGAGACGGTTGCACCTGGACCTGGACAGATGGCTCTCTTTGTGAGCTCCTGCGGAAGAAAGGGCTTGCCAGCCAGTTGTAGTGTGAGTTCCATGTGTTTATAGAGGGGAAAAGCTAATGCAAGTCTATGATTAAAACCTTAGGGGTTCTTTAGTTCATTCATCGGTGGAGGGTTCATTCTGAATGAGCGTCTTTTAATAAAACAGTCTCCTTTCTACCTAATATTTGTACCAGAAAATCTTAAAACCATTCTAATCGAACTAGGGCCAGGCAGCTACCATTGGTACCATTAAAGAGATGAAAATTGAGGAATAGACATTGAATGAATGGTCGGAACTCACAGAGCTCTGCATTTCCAGTTCATCCCTAGGTGGAAGTTCTTTCTAAGGCCGAGTATTGCTTCTATTCACTTGCTCACGCTTGTGCATTCCATAGACGTTCACTCACCAGTCCTGGGGACTCCGCTGAGGGAGACCCAGCCCCTCTCCTGTGCTGCTGACCCCAGTCTGGTAGGAGGGAGGCAGCTCAAGAGACACCTCAGCCTCTTGTGAGATATGCTGTGAGGGGAGCAAGTACAGGGGTCTAAGAGCACAGGGGTTTGGGAGCTCCCCAGAGGTGTTGACGCCCAAGTGGAATGGTACTACCAGGATGAGTGTACAGGGGGGCAGGGAGAGGAAGGGACAATGGCAGCAGCATGTCAGGGAACTACAGGGAATTTGGAGGGGGAGTGGACTAGGGAAGCATCGTGGAACATGCCGTGAAAGTTAGGGTTAGGCTAGAAGTCAACTTCATCCTGAAGATAAAGTTGAGAGCCTGTGGAGGATGTTAAGCAGGGAGCATGCATGATTAGATCAGCATTGCACTTTTATAAGTGCTGTAGTATTTATTTGAAAGTAATATGTAGTCTATTAAAGGAATTTCAGATCTATCAAACTGCATTTCTTTTTACAGTCCTTGTCATTATTCAGACCTGTCACCATGTCTGACCCTTTTGATATAGGCTCTCCCTAGGGGAAGTGATTGAGTCTAATACTTTCCAGCAGCCTCAGATCCCCAGGAGGGCATCATTATTGCAGTTAAATGAAGGGAAGAGACCTTACCCCACGCCTACCCCCAGCAAGTCCAAAGCCAAAGGCCACATGGAGGGGAGGGCCTTCCACCCAGTCATTACCAATTCCGGCAGCAGTTAAGCCCTCGTACAGACCCCGTGTCTGTTGAGCCCAGGCCAGACAGGCCTCTGATTTCAGATCCTGGGCCTTGGGAGACTGTGCATCACATTTTGCAAGCTGCCGAGGCTCCTTAAACAGTGTGGCATCACCATTTCGAGTCTCCTCATTTCCCTGTTGGAGAGCAACACTCGCTAGAGTCCTGGGAAGGGCAATTGGCAATTTGAGTTTTGTTTTCCTGCTCAGCCATGATTGAAGCCCTGGAGCAGAGCTTTTCAGATAATGTCATTAAGCATCTCAATCCAAGCATGGCGTAAGACATTAAGTTTGGTTTGGGGGGAATGTGATGGTGGCACCTTTCAGCATCATTCAGTACACTGGCTGCTTACAAGGTTGAGAGATGATGTTATTCCTATCAAGAAGTTAGATCCTATTGTATGCCCCATGTGCCTGGCCCAGTGCCATGTGGTAGGCAGAGACAAGAGAAGCAATGTGATAAGCACCTACTCCCTCTGGCTGAAGAGAGAGGACAGGGACTGAGCCTGGCTTGGCCACTGCTGTGTCCCTAGCTCTCAGCTGTACAGTGCCTGGCACCTGGCAGGCATCACTAAGTGCTTTTTGAATGAATATGTGAGGGCTGGAAACAGGGAGGGTGCAAATCATTATTTTTTATTTTTATTTTTATTTATTTTTTGAGACAGAGCCTCGAGCTGTCACCCTAGGTAGAATGCTGTGGCATCACAGCTCACAGCAACCTCCAACTCCTGGGCTTAAGCCATTCTCTTGCTTCAGCCTACCAAGTAGCTGGGACCACAGGCACCCGACACAACACCTGGCTATTTTTTGGTTATAGTTGTCATTGTTGTTTGGCAGGCCCAGGCTGTATTCGAACCCACTAGCTCTGGTGTATGTGGCTGGCACCTTAGCCACTTGAGCTACAGGCGCCGAGCCCAAAGCATTATTTAATAAAGGGGCAGACTAGATACGGCCAAGAGTCAGCTGCTCAGAGGTGGTGACTGTATTAGCAGCATTACTAGGCCCCATGGCCCCATCTCTTCACTTTAGCCCTGGTTCTCTCCCTGCTTCATCTGTTAGAAAGAGGACAGAGTGAGCCCTCCCTGAAGCCCAGCGCATCCTTTCCACAGTCCATATGTGTGCTCTTCCCTGTGTTCAGAGCACCTGACTTGTGTCTTTGCAGGGGTGGGGTGACATGGGGGCACAGAAAGGCAAACCACAGAGGAATGCCTTCAAGGTAGGGAAAAGCATATAAGTGGGGTCAGAAAGATTTTCCTCCTGGCTAGCTCTGGATGGACAGAGGTAAAGGGCAGATGTCTGGAAGCCCAGTGGATCAGGGTGGGTTTCTTAGGGGAGGTGGAGCTCGCTCTTGTGAACTAACTACCTCCTAAAGGCCTCCACCTCCAAATACCATCACACTGCGGATAGGGCTTCCACATGTGATTTTGGGGTGTGGGGTGGACAAAATGAGTCCTCAGCAGGATGCGTTCAAGTGGTGCCCTGCAGGGTCTCCGGAGCTACGCAATGTAAAGGAGTGCTCACCATCTACTGAGCACTTCCTGGGTGGCCTGTGATGCGCCAGACTTTGCAGGTGTCTGCCCTGATCCCTGCAAAGGCAGGCAAGGTTAACACAGAGTTAACAGCACGTTCCTGTGAGTCTCAGAGATTAAGTCCTTGTCCAGGGCTCAGCAGACTGACAGGGATTCAAACCCAGGTCTCCTGCCCCTCGTTAGTCTGTGCTACCTCTAGTTTTCCAGATTGGCTTGCCAATAGTGGACATGAGCACCGTCTGTGGGCTCTGTCCTGGGGGTAGCAGCAAAGGGGCTGTTGATATGCTCACCTGTCACACCCAGCATGAGCCTCCCTTAGGATTCATGCCTGCTACTAGTAGGGACAGCAACACTGTAACCACAGTCAGGAGGGACCATGTCCCCAGTGATCCGTCTGGGCCACTGCCAAGCACTAGTAACAGGTCTTCCCTGGGGCTGCTGCTTGGCTTTCAAACACATTAAGGTTGACTTTTCTACAATGGCAACTCTAAAGTCAGCATGTATACAAGGATAAAATAGTTTCCCTTAGAAATGCTCTGTGTTGGTCACACAGAGCTAGTCACAGTTGGTGCGGTGGAGAAGGCACTAAACAGGGTGGAGGAAGGGGTGAGAACACAGGCATGTCATATACTGGCCCCCTAACTGGCTCTGTGACCCTCAGGGCAAGTTATGCATGTTATGCAACCCCTCTGAACCTGTTCCCTCTTTTAAATGAAGGGGCAGGTGATGTCTGCCCCCATAGTGCCTATGAAGCTGTTGGCATGTTGCCTGGCACAAGTAAGTGTTGGTATTTGAGGTGAGTGATGGAGAAAGCACAGGGGCACGGACACAGAGAAGGCTTTGAGCTCAGGCTACGCGAGATGGGATCAGCTCTGCCATCTTGCAGCTATGTGACTTTGGTTGGGCTGGTCCCCCTTGGAGCCTCAGTTTCCTGGTCTAGTAGAGTGGAAGCATAAGGGGACTTTGAATTAATTGCAAAAGTGATGGATTCCCACCACTGCTTGTCTCCTGATCAGACATTCCTGGGCAGGTTGAACAAATTTACAGAGGTGGTCTTTGGGTGCTCATCAGTTCCATCTATTGAATCCCTACCACACACCTACACTTCTCATATTATCCTTTTTTAAATTTATTTTATTTTATTTTATTTTATTTTTGAGACAGCGTCTTACTTTGTCACCCTTAATAGATTGCCATGGCATCATAGCTTATAGCAACTTCAAACTCTTGGGCTCAAGTGATCCCCTTGCCTCAGGTTCCCAAGTAGCTGGGATTACAGATGTCTCCCACAATGCCCAGCTACTTTTGGAGGTGAAGTCTCACTCTTTGTGTGTGTGTATGTGTGTGTGTGTGTGCACAATTAAAATAGCTTTATTCCATGGTGCAGGTGGGGTAAGATTTGCAACCAGGCAGGAAGAAATCCACCCTCATGTATTATTTTTCTGCTTGTTTCTCATAACTTGCTTGAGGCTCAAGATCTCGGTGAAGATCAATATGAAGCTCTAAGGTGAGCAGAGAATAGCAAGTTTTCTTCTACAACTGAATGGTCCTATAACTGTTTTCCTACAAAGACGGCTGGTCCTCCTGTTTGGGCTCTTTGGGTTAAATACTCTCTTTTTCCTCCCTCCTCCCTTCCTCTACACAGCACTGGCAGCATACCTTACATGTTGCTGTGCACCTGGCTTGTTCAGCTGCATCTAAGTGTTAAATCTTCCATGTCAGTGAATTCTTTTCTTCAGCTGCATAGTATTCCATTATATGGATTTGTTATTGTTTATCGAGCCTGTCTACTGTTTGGGTTTTTCCCAATATTTTTTTGTTATTGCAAATAATGCTACACATGTGTATATGTATTACATACATAGGTACTTTTGTGCATTTGAGACTGTACCTGAATAAATCCTAGAAGTAGACTTGTGAGGTCAAAGGGTAAGTTCATTTGCAATTCTGAAAAGATGGTGCTAATTTGCCTTCGAAAGAGGCTACCCTAGTTTACATTCACTTGAGCATTGTATAAGCCTATCTGCTTTTTCCACAGTTTGTCCAAAAAAAGTGTCATCTAACTTTATGATCTTCAGTAATCTGATAGACAAAACTACCATTTCATTGTACTTCTAATTTGTTTCTTTCTCATATGTTTCAGAGAGCTTCTTTTTAAAGGAGCCGTTTTCTTTTTGTGGAAACTGTTGATATCTCTTCACATTTTGCATTTGTACTCATTTATATGAATTTGTCATATATTTGTTGGTAATTTGGGTTTGCACATTTTTTCATGTGTTAAAACAACAAACAAGACTAACTTCTTTTATGAGTACTTTTTGCTGTGCTGTTTGGTTAGTTCCCATTTTCACTTCTTATTTTAAGTATTTGTATTTGCCTTGGTGCCCATAGCACAGTAGTTACAGCGTCAGCCATATACGCCAAGAGTGGCAGGTTCGAACCCGGCCCCGGCCAGCTAAACAACTGCAACAACAAAAAAAATAGCCAGGCGTTATGTCTGGTGCCTGTAAGTCCCAGCTACTTGGGAGGCTGAGGAAAGAGAATCACTTCAGCCCAAGAGTTTGAGGTTGCTGTGAGCTGTGACACCATGGCACTCTACCAAGGGCAACATAGTGAGACTCTGTCTCAAAAAATAAATAAGTTAATTAATTAATTAAATTTTGTATTTTCTCTCCCCTTTAAATGATTAAATTAAATGATTCACGTCTTTCATGTTTTTAAAAATTTAATTGCTGAAGTCAGGCACTTAAAGTATATAAATGTTAATTATACTGAAATAACCTGAATAAAAGTCTATGATACCAATTTTTAATAAGAAAATTCATTGATATTTTATAAACAAAAAAATGAACAAGATGAAATACCCCCAAATGCTAATAATGTTTATACCTGGTTAATGAGATAGGAGGTGAAAACTAGTTTTGTATGATCTGTATTTCCTAAAATTTAGATATCAATTCAAGGTTTTCTAATTAATAGGCCTTTTAAAAAGAATAGTTTTATATTTACATCCCCATATACTCACCCCATAAACCCACACCCAGTTTACCCTATCATTAACATTTTACATTAGTATGGTATGTTTTTCATAACTCATGAGCCAATACTGGCATATTATTATTAATTGAAGGCCATACTTTATTCAGATTTTCTTAGTTTAAGCCTAACATCCTTTTCAGTTCCAGGATCCCATCCAGGATACCACATTAGTTGTTATGGCTCCTCTGGACTATGATGGTTTCTCAGATTTTTGTTTTTGATTTCCTTGCAGTTTTGATGAGTACAGGTCAGGTATTTCATTGGATGCCCCCAAAATGGAATTAGCCCTTTGTTTTTCTCATGATTATAGTGGGGTCACAGGTTTGGGAAAGGAAGACTACAGAGGTAAAGCACCATTTGTTTCTTTATATCTTATCAAGAATACATGACATCAATATAATGGTAATATAATAATATGATACATAATATGTGATAGATTAAATGATTGGAGTAAATAGTTTATATGTTTTATTTGCTTTGTTTTGTTTTTGTGGTATTTTTCCCCAAAGAACCGGCTCTTGAATTTTTGACTAGTTCCATTATTTTTCTATTTTATTACTCTCAATTCATTTAAAACCATTTAGTAGTATAAGTACACTAGCCATGATTTCCTCTGAGCACTGCCTTAGAGACATCCTGCAGTTTCAATATATATACTGAATGTTTTCTTTTATTGTTATTTTCTAGATAGTCTGTAATTTTTTTATGAATTTCTTTTTCTGATCTGAGTTGTTTAAAGAGAACTTTAAAAAAATGTCCAAGAGGCTTTGTAGTCCATAATGTCATGATTAATTTCTAGCTTTTCTTTTGTGTTATCAAATAATGCATTATTTTTGCTTTCCTGGTAAATGTTTATTTGCAGCCCAATACATGGGAAATTTTTTGATGGTTCCATGAACACTTGAGCATTACATGCATTCTTTGTTTTCAAGGTGTAGAGTTTGATATATACATCAACTAGATCTCTCATTATGTAATTTTGGTTATTCTGTGTTTTTACTTAATTTGTGCCATACGTCTGCCTTGAATTAGAAGAGGGGAATTCAAATTATCTACTTCTGATGTATACCTAAGATCCTTCCTTTTATTTCCTCTAGCTTTTGCTCTGAATTTTGGTGCTTATTTAGAATGTTAGATCTTCAACTGTGGATCATATTCTTTGTTATTATATATAAAGTATTCTTCCGTGTCTTACTTAAAACCTTTTGCTCTGAAATCAACTTTACTTGCCTAATATTAAGATTACAATACCTGCTTAGTTCGAGTTTACACTTACCTGGTATATGTTTGTCCTTCCTTTACTTTCAAAATTCTTAAATCATTTTGTTTTGGTGGCATCTTATATGTAGCATATGGTGGAGGGTTTTGTCTGCAATCTTAGAATCTTTTCCTTTTAATAGTTTACTATGGCTATTCATTGACATGGTTCATATTTTAGTCTTAGTTTTACTATCATATTTTAAATCTTTATGTGTTTTTGCTTCTTAAAACAAAATCTTTAAATAAGTGGTCTATTTTATTTTGTATCATGTTTCTTCTGACAGTTTGAAAGGTTAACATTTTATTTTTACTTATGGAGGTTACCTTTATAACTATGTAAAATGGATTTAATCTTTTGTTGAGATCATACTGGTTGTCTCCTTTCTTCTGAAAGAAATGATCACAAAATTCATTTACAAATTTGGTCACAATTTTTTTTTTTTTTTTTTTTGAGACAGAGCCTAAAGCTGTCACCCCGGATAGAGTGCTGTGGCATCACAGCTCACAGCAGCCTCCAATTCTGGGCTCAAGCGAGTCTCTTGCCTCCGCCTCCCAAGTAGCTGGGACTACAGGCGCCCGCCACAACGCCTGGCCATTTCTTGGTTGCAGCGGTTATTATTGTTTGGCGGGCCCGGGCTGGTTCGAATCCACCAGCTCAGGTGTATGTGGTTGGCGCCTTAGCCCGTTGAGCCACAGGTGCTGAGCCTGGTCACAATTTTTATCTGCTTTCTGGCAGTTTTTTTCTGGTGAGTTTTCATGAACCCTCTTAGATCACCATTTTGCAGGTGAGGCATACAGAGGAGGTGCCAGGAAGTACTTTAGGAATGCAGGATTGCTCCCCGGCTCACAGAAACTTTGTTTGCAGGATCCTGGAAGTGATTACTTTTCTTTTCTTTTCTTTTCTTTTCTTTTTCTTTCTTTTAGAGAGGGTCTCACTATTTCGCCCTTGGTAGAGTGCCTTGATATCACAGCTCACAGCAATCTCAAACTCTTGGGCTGAAGTGATTCTTTTCCCTCAGCCTCCCCAGTAGCTGTACCTACAGGTGCCAGCCACACCATCTGGCTATTTTTCTGTTGCAGTTGTCATTGTTGTTTAGCAGGTGCAGGCCAGGCTTGAACCTGCCACTCTCAGTGTATGTGGCCAGCATCCTACCCACTGAGCTACAGGTGCTGCCCTGAAAGTGATTTCTTTCACTCTTTGCTTCTACTCAGTCAGCAGAGACCTGTAGCTGTAGGCTTCTCTCAGTTCAGAGCCCTCCTTCCACTTTGCCTCACCAACACAATGCTTCCTATAAAGATGGCGGATCTATTAGCCCTGCTCACCTTTTTCTCCAAAGGGTTGGAGGCAGTTCCCACTGCCAGAACACATGACCTGTTCCCATTGTTCCTGATAAAGAATCATTGTTTATTTTCTTTCAGGGAGTGCCAGCTACTGGCTGGCTCTGCCAGCCTTATCCAAGATCCGCAGACACAGGTATCTTCTATAGGTGTTTTCTCACAGCATTTTTAATCTTTACTGCTTTTGGCAGCTGGGTCCTATTTTTGGCAGCCTTCCCTTAGAAGTTATGGTTCAAGTTACAAATGTGTTCTAGTTTTGCTGAAGAGGGAGTTTGCATTTCTGTTTCTTTCTCTTTGATTTGGGGTGATTTCGCATATGAAAAGGAGTAACTTTATTCTGCTATCTTAAAACTGTCTAGTGTTGCAAATTTTTATGTGTTCTAGTATTTCCTCAGATCAAACATTAACCAGAGCTCTCTGAATAGGGTTGACATCTGCTGCAGCTGGGCTCTGACAATAGAAAGGAAAGAAAATGAGAGTTGAGAATAAAATGAGAGAGTTAAAAAAGAAACACAAAGTATACCTGTTTGTTCTGTGTTATAGCAGTGTTCTTTCTCTTCCCCCACCTGGATTTTGGCTGTGAGTATGCCACTGTTTGGGTATAGCGGCTGGGGTTGAGGCCAGGCAGGGTATCAAAACCCCCTTCTGTCTCCTTGTCTGTTTTAGGGGAAGTTTTTCAGGGCCTGGCAGCTCTCAGGCCAGGGAGGGGAAGGCACGTGCTTTGCTCTGGACAGGGTGCAGGGCTTGGCTCTCCCTTCATCCCCACACCCAGGGCCCAGCCAAGCAGCCAAGGGTTCTGGCTCCCTAGGTTCTGGCTGGTCTTCTAGTGATGGTGGCCAGTTCCTCCTCCATGAAAGCTAGGGTCCTGTGTCAGGGAGGGCTGTCTGGGATCAGCACTGTTAATGGTGTTTATATGATCAAAGAAAGAGCTTGCCCATCCAAAGGGAAGGGATCCGTGTGAGATATCCAGAGCAGAGTCAGGGAGGAAAATCTCCCTGCAGAGTCTGGGCCCCGCCCTTTGTATTATCCTCTCTCAAATTCCCACACCACTGGAGGAAGATGTTTTATTCCCATTTTACAGATGAGGAAACAAGACTCAGAGAGAAGCTAGGAGGCCTTCCTGTAGACACATAGTTAAGAGACTGAGAAAGGAATTTACTTATATATGTAGTTCTGTCTGGCTCCAGAGTCTAGGCACCAGCTCCCTTTGCCTTCCAGCTCCTTCTCATGGAGACCCTACCCAGAGCTCCGATGATTGCCTTATGGCCATGTCCCTGGGTGACCTTGCTGGATGCTTGCTCTGTCTTGCTTCTCAAGTCTGGCTGCATTTTATGGTGCTATTTAAGCTCCCAGGACCTTCAAGGTTGGTAACCAAAGGGACAGACCCTAAGCATTTCAGTCCCATGTCTTGGGCAACTGGGTCCCTCAGCTTTGGCACAGGCATTGTCTTCTGGGATCAAATCCACCTGGTCTCTCTGTGATCTCAGGCAAGTCATAACTGCTCTGGGCTCCTTATTTCTAAAATAAGATCTCCTGTGACTGTTCTAAGTGAGGAACACAGACTCTGAAGCCAAGTGACCTTGGTTTGTATCTTGGATCAGTCACTTATTAGCTGTGGGACTTTGGCTAATTATCCTCTCTCTACACTTTAGTTTTCTCATCTGTAAAATGTGAATAATACCACATAATGTATATGTCTTATAAGGAAATGGGCTAATAGATGTAAATCATTTAAAGTGGCACATGGCAGGTGCTAGATTAGTGCCAGATATGGGTATACAAATTATTACTATTGTTGAGCGTGCAGAGGGATCAGCCCAGGCACGGGCATACGAGGAGGATGGGGAACTAGCTGCTGTGATGACCCAGGCCCTTTGCTTCCTTCTAGGAGCTTGGGCCCCAGCCCCAGCCTGGCAGCGGCTGTGGAGGTCTACAGTCCGGAAGCCGTGTCCCCAGCCCCGTGGCCCATCCCTGGCTACAGGGATTGCAGGCTCCCACGACGTAGCGGTGGCCTGCAGTGGCCCTCTCCTGGAGGTGAACCATGGGCCAGAAGCTCTCAGGGAGCCTCAAGTCGGTGGAGGTGCGGGAGCCGGCCCTGCGGCCGGCCAAGCCGGAGCTGCGGGGCACAGAGCCCGGGCGGCCGGCGCGGCTGGACCAGCTGCTGGACATGCCGGCAGCGGGGCTGGCTGTGCAGCTGCGGCACGCGTGGAACCCTGAGGACCGCTCGCTCAACGTCTTCGTCAAGGATGACGACCGGCTCACCTTCCACCGACACCCGGTAGCCCAGAGCACTGATGGCATCCGCGGCAAGGTGGGCCACGCCCGCGGCCTGCACGCCTGGCAGATCAGCTGGCCAGCCCGGCAGCGCGGCACCCACGCGGTGGTCGGCGTGGCCACGGCGCGGGCTCCCCTGCACTCCGTGGGCTACACGGCACTGGTGGGCAGTGACGCCGAGTCGTGGGGCTGGGACCTGGGCCGCAGCCGCCTCTACCACGACGGCAAGAACCGGCCTGGCGTGGCCTACCCGGCCTTCCTGGGGCCGGATGAGGCCTTCGCGCTGCCCGACTCGCTGCTGGTCGTGCTGGACATGGATGAGGGCACGCTCAGCTTCATCGTAGACGGCCAGTACCTGGGTGTGGCCTTCCGAGGCCTCAAGGGCAAGAAGCTGTATCCGGTGGTGAGTGCCGTGTGGGGCCACTGCGAAGTCACCATGCGCTACATCAATGGCCTTGACCGTAAGTGTGCTCAGCTAGGAGGGCAGGGGGCTTCTGAGGCGCTATCCTGGGGTAGTTGGGAGAGGGACAGGAAGCTGGGGAGGCTGCGCTCTCCCGTGGCAGCGGCATGATCCTGCAGTGTGGCGACCTAGTTAGGACATGGGTTTGAATCCTGACTCTCCTTTGTTGGCTTGGCGATTGGGGACTGTGCCTCAGTTTTCCCATCTGCAAAAGCGGCACAGTGATAGTAATGTAGCTTGAGGTTGTTGTGAGGATCAATGAAGATAACATAAGTGAAGCACTTAGAACAGAGACTGGCATCTAATAGGGATTTTATGAGTGTTGATGCCGATTACGAATTTCTGAGTCTGCCTAAGGGTGGTGAAAAACCACCCACGCTACTCACAGTGTGACAGTGATAAGTCACAGTCCCTGAACTCGAATGCCATGCACTCGAGTTACTGATAAGTAATAAGTAATGATAACAACTGTCTTTTATTGACCACATACTGTATGCAGGGGCTAACTCAGAAATTCCAGCACTTGCTGGTGAGCTCTGTTAAAGGGAGGAGCTGCCTGCCATCTCTAGCTGACGATTACCTCATGGGAATAAGGACCCCAGGTTATAGAATCTTCCGGTTTTTCAGACAGAACCCAGTAATTTAGATTGTGTGAACTATCCAAATATTCAAAGTTGACAATTACTGAAAACTATTCAGGCAAACAAAAATAGGTTGAAGTCAAGTCCACCGGATGCTGGATTTGACCCCTGACCACTCTATGGACTCCTCTCATTTAATATGCACAACTATGCTTTGAGGCTGATTAAAAATCATAGTAACAAAAATGGTGACTGGTTTTAGGAAGGAGTCACTTAAGAGAGGCAGGGTGGCCTCTGGAATAGAGGCACACATGGTCACCTGTCCTAAGTTGAATCCAGATGACCAGGGCCAGGAGTTAGGCACTTGTGGGCTTACATACTCCCACACACTGGTGACCACAACGTCCAAACATACATCCTGCTGTTCCTTAACAAAGCTGGTGCTTAGAGGGGGGGGTTGGTTTATTCATTTTGTACTTTCTGGGTTTCACTCTGTTGCCTCGGCTAGAGTACTGTGGTGTCATCATAGCTCATAGCAACCTTCAACTCCTGGGCTGAAATGATTCCCCTGCCTCAGCCTCCTGAATAGTTGGGACAAAAGGTGTGCACCACCACACTCAGCTAATTTTTAAAAAAAAATTTTGTACAGATGGATTTCTCATAATGTTGCCTAGGTTATTCTTAAACTCCTGGTCTCAACAAATCCTCCAGCTTCAGCCTCCCAAGTACTAGGATTATAGGCGTCTGGCTCAGTTTATTCATTTTAAATGAGAGATGATTGCCAGCCAGTGAGGCAGGCTGAGCCAGACCCTTGTTTTAGAGATAAGAAAACTGAAGAGCTGGGCTACAGAGAGCCAGAACTGCCCTCTGCCCCCAGGTTTGTTGGCCTCTGAAGCCCACTCTTTCCTGTGTCCTCCCCTTTAGTTAAGGGACTAAAAGTAACACTCCAGAAAATAAGCCAAGGATAAGACTTTACTCAAGTGAAATTCACATTTACTTGAGCATTCTAGTGTGTTGACGGTTTTCAAGGGTGACAGGCTAGCTAACAGAAAAGTGGCTGGTATACTCAGTTCTGTGGTATAATTGGTGGCATTTTTGCTCATAGTTTATTTTCTTGCTTGTTGGACTAAAATTGTCATTGAATGGCAAAGTTTTGTTCTATTTTTTCTATTTAACTGGATAAATCTAGGAGCAAATGAGTATATCCTGAGAAGGGCTAATTTAATCATCACGATGTCTTGAGTGTCTGGAATCCTCTTAGACATGGTGACCAGGCAAACCCCAGGGGTGAGAAGACCAATAGTAACAACAAACCTCTTCATTTAATGGAATTGGAAAATGTGGTTGCTGGAATGAATTAATAGACTATGAGGGTGGCCTTGGTATACCAAGGCTCTGGAGTCTGACGTACCTTATTTCCAACCGCATCTCCTATGCTCAGTGGTTTTGTATCTTTGAGTCACTATAAGTCTAAGATTCATTTTACTCATCTTTATTTATTTATCTGTTTGTTTTTGTTATTATTATTTTGTTTTTTGAGACAGAGTCTCAAGCTTTTGCCCTGGGTAGAGTGCCATGGTGTCACACAGTTCACAGCAACCTCAAACTCTTGGGCTGAAGCGATTCTCTTGCCTCAGCCTCCCAAGTAGCTGGGACTACAGGCACCCGCCACAATGCCAAGATGTTTTTTGGTTGTAGTCGTCATTGTTGTTTGGCAGGTCTGGGCTGGATTCGAACCCACCAGCTCTGGTGTGTGTACCTGGTGCTCTAGCCACTTGAGCTACAGGCACCAAGCCTTACTCATCTTTAAAATGGGGCAGTGTCAGGTTCCTTTTATACCTGCTGTGAGCTTTTTTGTGATGGCACCAATATGATGGTAGCTGGTATTAAAGGCTAGACGTTGACACCTAATGGGAGCTACCAGAGCCAACGATTATGCTCCTAAAGTAGGCTTCCTCTGAGCCATTGATTCACACAGGGGTATTATCTGTGGCCTGGGTTTCAGGTACAAAGCTAAGATGCTAATAGGATTGCAGCAGTGGCTCCCCCATGCATATTGGGGTCAGAAGCAGATTCTCTGGTGTGCTGCTTGGGGACATTAGGAAGCGCAGTGTGTGTTTGGAGTATTTTAAGCTCATGGGTTCTTCAAGTGGTTGGAGAAGCTTTGTAGGACTGAAACTTGAACACTTTCCAACCTCTTTCCCTACTTTGGCCATGAGTTTTCTGGTTGGTTAAATCTGGAATACTAGATCTAGGAGGCAAGAGAGGCCTAGACAAGCAATCCTGTCTCCCACCTGATGACAAGGTTGCTTGTCTGCTGTGGTCCTAGCCGGTTCTCCAGATGGGATTTGTGTTCTCTCTCTCTGGCAGGGGTGTGACTGCAGAAAAGGGAAGCTCAGCTTCCCTGGGCTTGATAGGCCCATCCACAGTCAGCCTGGGACAAGCCCTGTCTACCAGGTGGGTTGGAGGACAAGCTGCAGTGGAGTCTCACAGGGGTAGTTGGGAAGGGACCATGTGATGCCTGTAACTGGTGATCTGGCTGAAGTCCACCATGGGTCCCTGGGGACTGGGAATAGTTTGGCCCTAGGGGGCGGTTCCTGGACAGGGAAGGTGACCCAAAGAGTTCTAAGGATGGGAAGAATTCGGGGCTAACAGGTCCCCAAACTCAGACCTGATGGAGGTGTAGGGGACCAGAATCAGAGACATGTTTGGGAACAAACAGGCAGGGCGGCTCTCAGAGACTGCTCCCCACAGCTCAGGGTGGGGAGAACTTTGTCCAGACCTGGGTGAGACTCTGGCCCTCACCCTCAGCAAGAGGCCATGGGCAATTAACCTCCTCTCTGAACCTCAGGGTTCCCCTTTACCTAATGGGGGTGATAAAGTTCACCAGCATACAGCAGACACCAACAACTGGTACCCACTCCTGCGAGTAACCAGGTGAGCTGGGGCAGGTTCTGTGCTTCCCCTATCAGTTAAAAGTGGACTTAACAGAGGCTTTTCTTTGAATATGTTAGAGGGAATGTAATGGAATCAACTTCTCCATTTTTGAATTTTTTTTTTTTTTTTGTGCTACTTGGGAGTTTATTCTTTTTTTTTTTTTTTAATAATTTTATTAAATCATAACTGTGTACATTGGTGTAGCAGGCAGACAGCCCTCAGAATGGGAGAAAATATTTGCAGATTATGCCTCAGACAAAGGTTTAATAACCAGAATACACAGAGAACTCAAACGTATTAGCAACAAAAGGACGAGTGATCCCATCTCAGGGTGGGCAAAGGACTTGAAGAGAAACTTCTCTAAAGAAGATAGGCGCACAGCCTACAGACACATGAAAAAATGCTCACCATCCATAATGATCAGAGAAATGCAAATCAAAACTACTTTGAGATATCACCTAACTCCAGTGAGATTAGCCCACATGACAAAATCCCAAAACCAGAGATGTTAGCGTGGATGTGGAGAAAAGGGAACACTTCTACACTGCTGGTGGGAATGCACACTAATATATTCCTTTTGGAAGGATGTTTGGAGAGTACTTAGAGATCTAAAAATAGATCTGCCATTCGATCCTATAATTCCTTTATTAGGTATATATCAAGAAGACCAAAAATCACATCATAATAAAGATATATGTACCAGAATGTTTATTGCAGCCTAATTCATAATTGCTAGGTCATGGAAGAAGCCCAAGTGCCCATTGACCCACGAATGGATTAATAAATTGTGGTACACGTATACCATAGAATATTATGCAGCCTTAAAAAAAGATGGAGACTTTACCTCTTTCATGTTTACATGGATGGAGCTGGAACATATTCTTCTTAGCAAAGTATCTCAAGAATGGAAGAAAAAGTATCCAATTTACTCAGTCCTACTATGAAGCTAATTTAAAGGTTTCTTATGAAGGCTATAACCCAACTGGAGGACAAGTTGATGGGAAGGGTGGGAATGTGGAAGGTTGGGTTTGAGGGAGGTAATTGGTGGGGCGTCACCTACAGTGCACCTTAGAAGGGTTGTGGCGGAACTTACTAAATTCAGT
>CAUYRH010095441.1:0-53011 GCA_963574655.1 Perodicticus potto | reverse complement strand
GTACATGTATACCATGGAATATTATGCAGCCTTAAAGAAAGATGGTGACTTTTCCTCTTTCATATTTACATGGATGGAGCTGGAACATGTTCTCCTTAGCAAAGTATCTCTAGAATGGAAGAAAAAGTATCCAATGTATATATCCCTAATTTGAAGCAAATTTATATCTTTCAAGTGAAGGCTACAACCCATTTATTGCACAAGAAGATGGGGAAAGGGGAGCGGGAGGGAAAAGGAGGGAGAGTGTGAGGGGAGAGAGGATAAAGGGCGAGATCACGCTTGTGGTGCATATTTGAAGGGTCAGGAGAAAACTTCTAAACATGGATCAAAAATATTTTCACATAGTTAATGAGAAAATCTCATGAATGGTATGTTAACCAGGTGGATGAAAATATCTCCAATTGTATGTCAAGCCCGCACACTGTACTCCATGATTGAATTATTGTACACAGCTATGATTCAATAAAAAAAAAAAAAAAAGAGTCGTGTAAGTTGTTTGTGTGTTAGACCACTTGCCACAAGCTTTAAATGTCAGGTGTTGGGTTGGTGCCGAATTATTTTACTAAGAATGCATCATTACAGAGCAGTAGGGTCTCAGCTGACTGAAACGGGTAGATTACACCAGCACTGCTGATTTCACTGATTGATGTTTTGGGAGCAACTCAGTTGTCAACCCTCAACAGAAATGACAGGTATCACAATGTCCTGCAACACGGCAATCACTGCAAGCTCCACCCTGGGAGGACGGCTTTCTCCTGTCTGCCCACAGGGAACTCGACTCTCCAGCTACTTGCAGTTAGGGTGGCCTGCTTTAAACCCTCGTCCCCACCTGGCCCTGGGAGCCCATTACTTAATTTCCCTAAACCTTCGCTTTCTCACTTAACTAGCAGTGATGGGGCTAGTCTCAAGGTTGCTCCAGGAATTCACTGGGGTGTTGTTGCTTAGCCCAGTGGTGCTTGGTGAGCGCGCTGTAAGAGATAGAGATATTATTGACTAATGCTCCCCAAAGGAGTTCTTTTAATACAAAATTTTGCCAGGAGAGTGGCGCCTGTGGCTCAGTGGGTGGGACGCCGGCCCCATATACCGAGGGTGGTGGGTTTGAACCTGGCCCTGGCCAAACTGCAACAAAAAAAAATAGCTGGGCGTTGTGGCAGGCACCTGTAGTCCCAGCTACTTGGGAGACTGAGGCAAGAGAATCGCCTAAGCCCAGGAGTAGGAGGTTGTTGTGAGCTGTGTGATGCCACAGCACTTTGCTGAGGGCCATAGAGTGAGACTCTGTCTCTACAAAATAAATAAATAAATAAATTTTGCCAGGATAGCAGAAAGAATTGGTAAGGCTTGAAAGGTGTACATTAAACATCTCACCAAAGTATGATAACGTGCA
Source organism: Perodicticus potto (assembly GCA_963574655.1). Lineage (NCBI taxonomy): Eukaryota > Metazoa > Chordata > Mammalia > Primates > Lorisidae > Perodicticus > Perodicticus potto. Next base: position 51,627 of record CAUYRH010095441.1, on the reverse strand, counting down.
CGACAGGTGATGAATTCCTTTCTGTAGGCCCCACCCTGCCCCTCTTGAGACTCTTTCTAGTTCCTCCTCCTTGTCCCATGTAAGTCAGGAGACGTCTCTGTCTCTCTCACTCTCACTCTCTCTTCCGGCTCCTGGAAATGTACAATGTAAGTCTGTGTCACTTATACTCCGGGGCCTTGGAGCTCGTCCCCAACAGGCTGCTCCATGATCTGCACTCCTGGGCAATGAGGAAGCAGATTCCCTCTCGGGAGTGTTTGGCAGGAGGGGAGCAGAGAGGGGGGCTGTCCTCTTTGCCCTGAGTCCATCACGCCAGGGTGGGACAGAGGTGCTGAGATGGACCATCAATCTGATGTGTGTTTGTTTCAAGGAGGAGAGAATTTCCAATGCAGAGCAAGTTCTCCCTTGCACAGAGGTTTCTGCTACTTCCTACATAACTCTAGCCCAAGGTTTTGCTTTAAAGAGCAGAATTAACACTTATTTAAAAATCATGTGGACTTACATACATATGTAAGTGTGGACTTACATACATATACACACAGCACTAAGTACTATAGTCCCTCTGTGAGCCCCAGACCTTGGTGTTTGCTATTCACACCCCAGCTTACTATTTGCACAGTTCTCTGCCACGCTGCCTGTCAAGTCCAACCCACACTCTGGAGCCTGCATTCCAAGGACATAGGATCCTGCCCTTACCTGCTTTCCAAAGTAGCCTTTCTTTTTAAAAACAAAACTAAAATCTAGACATAGTCACCATTTGGAAAGGTTGCCTATTTCTGTAGGCAGAGATTTATTTTCCTGTCATCAATACTAATTAAATACATCCAGCACAGCCTTCGGCCTTGAATGGCCTCCCAGACAAAGGGCAGATAACAGCCGATGAGAGAAGCTTGTGTTTGTAACCAGCAATTTCAGCCATGATGCCAAGAGCCAGTCCCTGCTCAGGAGACCCAGCTAATCAGCTCAGTGCAAAAGCCAGGGAACGTGCTCAGATTTGTCCCACCATTGGAAGGCCGGCTACACTGTGCCTTGGGTCACACTGGCCTGGGGGCGCCTGCCCTCACTCACGCCCTGCCCCCTCACCCCCCCCACCTCCCCCACCCCCCTGTCCTGCACATGGTCATCAGGCCGCAGCCCCTGGGAGTCTCCAAGGTGATCCTCCACAGCGGGGGATCTTCCTCCTTATTAACAACCGTGGCGTAATTTACAGTCCTGTTTTGTATGCTGCAATTTCCAGCACTGCTATAAATTCTGCTGCTAATCTTAGGCTCAGAAAAGTCTCTCTACATCTTGCCGCCGCTGCGCAAACGTCTGTGGAGCCTGCTTTTAATGCACAAAGAGTGACTGGAAGAAGGCCAGGGAAGAAAAGCGGTGAACGGGGTGGAATTTATCGTGGATATTCTCCCTCCTCTGTCTGAATGCACCCCCCTACTTCACTAACCAGAATTTTTATGTTGCCTAAAGTCACTCTGTCCATAAAGAAAAAATATATTAAGTAAATTCATCCATAAAAAATATGAGATACAGGAACCTGCCCAGGGGTATGCATTCTTAAATATGGTGTTTAGTGATTAATTAGAAGTAGTGGTTTTCAATGTATGTTGATTCTCTTAATGAAAGTGAGAGAGAGAGAGTTCTGTGAATAACAGTTGGGGACAATGATGCATTTTAAAGATCTCTAAAAATGAGGACCTCTGGGACCGGTGGACACGCTATTGTGAATTATGTGTCTGCAAGAGTGCTTACGTTTCCCTGACCTCTGTGAACACAAACCTCTTTTGTGAAACAGAGTTTTGGGGGACAAGGGGTTCAGATGATTGTTTTGGGAAATACTGATCTGAGAGATACGTTTCTAAAGACAAAATTGCGGGCGGTGCCTGTGGCTCAAGGAATAGGGGGCCGGCCCCATATGCTGGGGGTGACAGGTTCGAGCTCGGCCCCAGCCAAAAACTGCAAAAATAAATAAATAAATAAAGACAAAATTGCAATGGCAAGGAGCCCCTACAGGTGTAAACACCTTCCCGCTCACCCACCTCGTGTGGACACCAAAGCAGCCCGAGGTGGCAGGACGCGCTGACTCAGGGGCAGCAGTGGATGGCTGACCTGCACTGTCAGAAGCCTGGAAGGGGCAAGATTGAGAATAGGAGACTGGTCTAGAAGGACGGGAAACGGGAGACAGGAGGCTGGAGAGGAGGCCTGTGGCTGGACCTGTGGCAGTGACTGTCAACCTAATACCAGACGACTACGGGGCCAGAAAACTGGCCGCTCCGAGCGTCTCAGACAGATGGCCTGACTCTCAGGAACTGGTGACTCTCTGTGTGCCGGGTGCCATCAAGGACACACCCCCAAACCTTCCTGACGCTCCTGAAAGGCTGATACATTCTCCTCCTTCGGTAGGTGAAAAACCCACAAACAGTGCCTGGAATACATGAGGAACTCATTAAATCACTCGGTATTTGTAAAATATTTGAATACAGCAGAACCTCCATAGCTCACCACCTCCCTGAGACCACTTCCTTAAGTTGACCTAATTTTCATAGACCAGACATGGGCCACATGTACGTATGAGTGCAGTAGGCCTAGTTCCTTATGTTGACCACCTCCCTACATTGACCAGTTTGTTACAGTCCCTTGGGCAGTCAACTTACAGAGGTTTTCTGCTATATTATTTGTGAGATGTGCTTACTTTGTTGCACTGAATGCTGGTTGTTAGATAAGGCATAAGTGACCTACACGATACTGGGCATGAAAGGCCTGAATGTCAACCATTCATTCAACACTCATTGGGCCCCTTCCTTCCAATGCCAAGACCTTCCTATGCCAAGACCACATGAGGAGCTGGGGCAGCCTAATAGGCCCAGTCCCGCAGCTCTCTGGAAGGGTCTGCTGGCATTCTTTGGGGTGCACCTTGTTCCATGTTGAAAAGGTGGGGCCTGCCATCAAGAAACTCTTCTTCCTAAAAGAATGACCAGGTCAAACAAACCTCTCCATAAATACAGCTGAGGAGCATGCGTTGACGGTGTAAGAAACAGACACCCCAACAAAGATTACCCAGAAGGAAAAAGAGAAGTTTCTTTAGCAAACACCAGTCAGGAGGCAGCCAGCACTTTTGCAGGGCAGACTGGAGGGAAATGAAGCCTCTGTACCGGTGTACTGATTTCCACTGAAAATGAGCTTGGAGCTATTGTAGCCTGAGCCTGGGGCTAAGAATCATTCCCAATGAGCTATATGGAAACTTTGGAAACTTCGCAAGTGCTGTCTGTATTCTCAGCATGAAACCTATGGGATAGCACAAAGAAAAAGCCAATAGGAACTGGAAGAAATGAAAACGAGATGGCTCAACACTCAGCTGATCCCCTTGGCCACCAAGGATGGGAGTTTTACTCGATCTCAGCACAGAGGAAATGGGGTCCCATGATCTTCCTGGTTGTATGTGATTGTACCTACACACCCAGTGTGTGCTACTTGTGCACAACCAACAAGATCTTTTGTCACTTTAATGCGGCTTTCATTAAGAACATTTGTCAAATACTGACATATTTGATTTCCTGGATATGGAGAATCTTAGGTAAAAATCAGTCAAGGCTAACCCCTAGAGACAAGCAAATTCCACTGAAGAGTTCTGTCCCCAAAGGCACCTGAAAGACTCAGTTTCCTTTGATATATGCTGTCACACAACTGTGTTCATTTCTTTCAGAACACCTCTCTCATTTTCTACCTATTTCTTCATTAAGATATGTATCAGTTATCTGTTGCTGTGAAACAAATGACCCCCAAATTTAGCAGCTTAAAACAATAGTAACCATCCCTTAGATCACCCATGCCTGTGGGGGCCAGGAATTTTTAAGTGGCCTTGCTGGATGGCTCTGGCTCAGGGTCACTGGTGAAATGACTGGTCAGCCGGGGCTACTGTCATCCGAAGGCTTGACTGAGGCTGGAGGGTCCATTTCCAGCATGGTTCACTCACACAACTGGCATGTTGATGCTGGCTGTTGGCAGGAGGCCTCAGTTCCTCATGTGTGCCCTTCTCCAGAATGTCCAACACAGCACTGGCTTCCGATATAGCAAGTGGACCAAGAGACAGCAAGGTGGAGCAACAATGGAAGTCACACATCATCATTTTTACATTACCCAAATGGTTACACAGGCCCACCCAACCCAGTGTGGGAGGAGACTGTGCAAGGACGTGAATACAGGAGATGTGGAGCACTGGAGCCTTCATCCGTCTTCCTATACCAACAGATACTCCGCTTCTCACAGCAGGGGGCACATCTTCTTTGGCTTAATATCTATGAAGTTGTAACAAGCATACTACCTCACACAGTAGCTATTCAAACATATTCCTGAAAAAAATGTTTTTTAAAAAATTCTGTCTTCAGAATATATCTCTACAAGTGCATGTCATTCATCATATAAAGTGACACCTTCCTGAGGAATGGAATAAATTTGAAGTGTCCAAAAGACTAGAAATATAGTTTTAATAAGATTGCTAGTGTTTTGCAAATTGCATAGTGATTTCTGCAATATGAAAGCTGGTTAAGGATGTGGTCAGAGCCAGGGAGAACTACAATGGTAGGTAATGTCTATGTTGTTGAACTTAACAGTTGATTCAGGCAGAGAGAACACAACAAAATGAAAAGTATCCAAATGCTCTTTAGAAAAAAGGACACAGCTTTTGGGGTGGATAAGTGTCATTCATTCAACATGTGTGGTTTGAGTACTTTGCTCCCAGTGCTGCTCTAGGCCCTGGATACCAACTAGGAGTAAGAGGGGCAGAGTCCCTCTTCTCACGCCACTGATGATGGCATATTCTGCCCCCCCTAACTCATTCCAAACAAGGCTCTGAAAACACAATCCTAGTCTTTAAGCCCTTATCTGGGTGCAGTCCCTGTGCTAGGTGACAGGTGTTGTCTCTGTTATCAGTGAGTTGGACCAATCTCTAGGAAGACTCAGGCAGGGACAATGAGTCCATGGCCTCCATTTGGCAGCCCAGCTCCTGTGCTTTCCACTTGGCTGGGCTCTGAGGATGCACTTCTAGCTCTGGGACATCTCAGGACATAACACATCTTACATGGATTTCTGGGTGTGGATTCAGAGAGGAATGTTCAAGCGCAAGTAGTGCATTTAGGACATGATACCAGGAAACACAGATACAGAAGGGAGAGGGGAGCCAGAAGTAAGTTTTCACTGTGGTAATTATGGCTTAATGCTCTGGGGAGCTCTGGGAGCCAGCTGGGATTATGCCAAGGAGTCATCCTATGAACTAGTAAAAGGCCTGGACATTTATCCACCAGCTTCCCTCAGTCAGGGCTGCCAGGCTGGGGCAAAGGTTTCCTGGGCATTTCCAGCCTGTCCAGCAGGTAGGCAGAGTGGGCAGAGAGGTGTAGAGAGTGGCACACAGAAGTCTACAGGCTGCACAGAAATGCAGGACCCATATGAATGGGGGACAGGAGGAGGGCAGACATCTGCTGTGAACACGTTGTGACATCATCTCAGCTGCAACCACTCCTTCATTTCCCAAAGCCCATTAACTGAGAACCTACCCAGGGCCAGGCCTCTCTGTGACTTGCATAGAGCTGCAAGCAAGACTTTGGGTAGTCTGTGGCCAGGATCCCCCATCTTCAGAAGCCTATGCTATGATAAAACTTCAACATGAGCATCTAAGTCCAGAGGAGTGCTCCTCCATCTGGGCCCGGCCTCCCCGCCATGGCTGTTGGGTCTGTAGTGTCTTCAGAGCCTTCCCCGTGGCCTCTCCAACCCCCTCTCTTCCTGAGGCTCCCTGCATCGTTGGGAGTTGAAAGGACATGAGAGTTGGCTGAGAGAAAACGAGAGGTAGAGCTTCGCTTCCTTGCTCTCAGTGGCCGTCCGCACCGTGTGCACCCTGATGCTTTTCCTGTCTGCACCTCAGATCCTCATTTCATCTGCCTGGATCTTCTGAGAACCTCTCTCCTGCCCTGTCTGCCAGTTCCCCTCAGCTCCGAGGGACACTCTGTGCTGTTCCCCTTCCTGCTGAGGGGGTCCCTTAATCACTGAAGCCTAATCCGAGAAGTAAAGGTAGGAGAATAAACAGCACTCTCAGAATTGTGAGAGCGGCGACACGGGCATGACATGGATTTTGTTGTCAAGAATGAGAATGACAATAGAAGGGGCTGTCAAAACAGCCAGTGAGGGGTAAGAGAAGGGAAGGGCGGCCAGAGAGGAGACCCACACTGGTCACCGCAGCAGCTGTCCGCCCCCGGGGGACCAGGCATCAGCGTTTCCCATTCTAGCACACAGTGGACGCAGCCAGAAACTTTCTTCTTCTTCTTTTTTTTTTTTTTTGAGACAGAGCCTCAAGCCGTCACCCTGGATAGAGTGCTGTGGCTTCACAGCTCACAGCAACCTCCAATTCCTGGGCTCAAGCGAGTCTCCTGCCTCCGCCTCCCGAGTAGCTGGGACCACAGGCGCCCACCACAACGCCAGTCTACTTTTTGGTTGCAGCCGTCACTGTTGTTTGGCGGGCCCGGGCTGGATTCAAACCCACCAGCTCAGGTGTACGTGGCTGGTGCTTTAGCCTGTTGAGCCACAGGCGCTGAGCCAGAAACTTTCTTCTTCATAACCACTTTGTCACCAAATATGCACATTTGTTTCCTAAGAAGGTTGAGACCAGCGTGCGAGCAGCCCTCTGCAGGCCGTATGCCTACTCAAACCAACACCCACAAGTTCTCACCTGTTTTCTCTTATAAGTAAAAAGTGCCTCATTTTTCTTTGTTTTCTTTAATTTTTTTTTTTTTTTGTAGAGACAGAGTTGTACTTTATGGCCCTCGGTAGAGTGCCGTGGCGTCACAGCTCATAGCAACCTCCAGCTCCTGGGCTTAGGCGATTCTCTTGCCTCAGCCTCCCGAGTAGCTGGGACTACAGGTGCCTGCCACAACGCCTGGCTATTTTTCTGTTGCAGTTTGGCGGGGCCAGGTTTGAACCTGCCACCCTCAGTATATGGGGCCAGCGCCCTACCGACTGAGCCACAGGCACCACCCAGGTGCCTCATTTTTCAAAGAATTTATTTGGTTAATGGTAACACTGGACTTTTTCATACACGTATTATGGATTTTTTATACACAGTTTTTTCCAATTTTTACTCAGGTCGTTATTTTCCTTATTGATTATCTGGTCAGATATGTTTCAAATATTTTCTCCAGTTTTTATGCATTTTATGTACTTTTAAACATCTGTTTGTTCATTCTGAAGTTTTGTTGTTGTTTTCTTTTGATTTAGTTTTGCTATGATAGAGATGTCCCTTCCCGAACTCAAGTGAAAACTTAATTGCCATTTTTATGATGGTGGGACTTTTAAGAGGTGATTAGATCATGAGGGAATGTGACCTCTCATCAATTGAATTATGACTGCAATCTGTCCCTGTGAATGGATTAACACAGTAATCACAGGAGTGGATTAGTTATTGTGGAAGCGGGTCCCTGATAAAAGGATGAAGTTCTGCTCCCCGCCCCGTCCCCTGCCCTCCCTTGCTTTCACGTCCGCGGCAGGAACTGCCTGGCCCATTGCCAGGCAGGGCGGGCACCAAGCTCTTACACCTCCTCCACTCCAGAACTGTGAGCCAAAGAAATGTATTTTCTTTATAAATTACCCAGTCTTCTCTAGCAGCAAAAAATGGGCTAAAATAGGGTTGGGATTTTGTTTTAAGTTGTGCATAGTTACATGCTAATAATTTTAGCCTTGGTGTCATGCTCCCAATGGCTTCTTCTCAATATGTTTTGCTCTGCATTTTTCCAGTGTGTTAAGAGTTTTGTTTGTTTGTTAGTTTCTGGGAAGGAGGAGGTTATTTGTTGTCAATTTACTCTGTAATCTGCAAACATTAATCATTGCTCCTAGTAGAGCAAGAAAGAAACTCAAAAGAATGAGCTGGGTCAGATGTCCTGTGGGGGACGATCCCTGTCACCCTGTGGCAGAGGAGGCTCAGAGTAGGCAAGTCACTGGGGGAAGCCCTGAGCCTAGTGACAGCAAGAAGCCCTTGGGATGCAGCCTGAGAGACCCTTAGAATGCAGCGTGCTCTGGGGCCATGGAGAAGACATCCTCTCACAGGGTGGGAGATCTCAGGAGAGTCTCAGGGCCTGGGAGATGAGTCCAGAAGGAAGAGGCAGGGCCCCTCGGGCAACAGGGGGAAGAATTTGCTGTCACAGGAGACACAGAGACCTCGGGTTCCACACTACGATGGAGTGCAGGGCAGTATCTCCACTGCGTCGCCTGGGGGCCCAGCTCCACCCTAGAGCTTCTCATTCAGGAAATCTGGGACCAGGCCCCCAACATGGCACTTCTAACCAGTGTCCAGGCAGCGCTGGTGCTGCTCGTCTGACAATCATAGGTGTGAATGGAGTTCAAGAGCAAGGCATCCGGACTTCACCAAACACACCAGGGATCGACTCCTGACAGTCTTTTACCATCCACGGGACCACTGATTAATTTACTTATTCATTCTCTAAGTGTTATTTACCTCAAACGTAAGTGGAAATAATGATACTGACTACCTCAGAAAGGTGACGTGAGTATTAAATGAGATAACACACGAGAAGCACTCAGTGTGGGGCTGAGCCTCAAGGACATTCCGAGCAGCTGTGTTACACCTGCTGCCATCACCCTAACTCCCGAGCACTGCTGGGAGGGGCAAGCGGATGAGCCAGGTCAGGAGGGGCCCAAGGCTTGAATTTTATTCCCAAGATTCTATTGAGCCTTAAAGGACCTTATTAGTGGCAGTATCAAAATTAGATTCATGCTTGAGAAATTTGGGCAGTGGAGTGAAGGATGAATTGGTGGACAGAGTGAGCCAGGCAGCAGCGAAAGCCACTAGGAAGCAGCTGATAGCTCCGTACACACCCGTGGAGGCTGGCAGGTGCAGAGGGGTGCAGATGAGGGCGCCAGCAAAAGACCTTCAGGAGCCTAGGAACTGTGGCTAGGAAACGTCCTTGCACATTTGACTTTGTTGCCACAACAAGGATATCACACGGGCATGTCAGGCTAGACATGGCCAAAGCCAACTCCTGATCCCTGCCCAGGTGCCTCCGTCTCTTTCAGCAAACAGAGATGAAGACCCTGCAAGGTTCTAGGCCAGAAGCCTCGGAGTCCTGTTTCTCCCTCCCTCCCCCTTTCCTCCCCTCTTTCCTCTATTATCCCTTTTTCCTTCTGTCCCCCACCATCCCCTACCCCCATCTCTCTCCCCCTCATCCAATCCTTCAGCAAGTCCTATGGCTCCGACCTTCATGGACGCTCAGAACTCGCACACTCCTGGCTCCTCCTCTCAGTCGCCCTGAGTCACTTTCTCATCACCTCCTGCCCCAATCGCTGTGGTTTCCTCCCTGCTGCACTCTCCATTTCCACGATTGTTCCTCTGACATTCTCTACAAATGGCAGCCAAATGTTCCCTTTAAAATGTGAATGCAGCCATGACACTACTCTGCTCAAAGGGTCTGGTGAGTGCCCATCAATGCACAATCTGACATCCTCAGGCCTACAAAGCCCTGTCCAGCTGAGGTCACACTGTTCCACTTGCTCGCCACACTCCAGCCCCACTGGTACCGTCGAGGTGTCTCCTGCTCCGCACACACCTCGGGGCCTTTGCACGTGCCGTGTCCTCTCACTTAGGCTCACACACCACTCAAGCCCTCTCTTCAGCTGTTTCCACCCCTCCACCGAAACCGCTCCTAACCACCTCATCTGACACCATACCTGGCTGACCTGGTGACATGCAACCTCATGAGGTCAGCCCTCGGGCCTGCTCTGATCAGTCTCATTGTTGCCTGTTGAACTGTGCCTGCCGTCCCCGGCCATGGGCCATCGTCCACGTACACACGCACTGAGAGCGTGGGTAGGGGGCTTCGACCCAGCCGGCCATGCTAACAGCAGCGCTGCTCAGCCTAACTCAGGTTCGGAAAAGTCAGTGGGTTCTGCAAAGCGTGGTGTCTGCGAGATGCATCTCACTGTCCAGAGTCTCCCGTGAGGCAGCAGCAACTAGGGCAGCCTGGGAGAGTCTCATTTCACCATCTGGAGTTTGTGTGAAGGAAAAACATATACAGTATATTGCATGACACAATTTATTTATACTTTTCTCTCCAACTTTGGTGACTTCTGAGAAATCCCATTCAGACAGTTCCATGACCTGGAGGTGGCCACAGCGCCTTCTCCAGCCTGGGCCCAGAGGCAGGAATAATGAATGGAGAGAAGTGTGTTTATTTGACTAAATACTCCAAGTTCCTAAGCAACAAAGATAGAAAGCACCCCACCTCCCTGTCTGCCTGGGGCAAAGCTTTAGTTAAAGGGTGGCCTTGCTGTCCATACGAATAAAGTTCAAGTTCAGAGGGCAGCACCTGTGGCTCAAAGGAGTAGAGCCCCGGCCCCATATGCTGGAGGTGGCAGGTTCAAACCCAGCCCCGACCAGAAACTGCAAAAAAAAAAAAAAAGAAAAAGTTCAGGTTCAGAAACTGGAGTCCCAGAACGTTTTCTGGAAACTTTGACTCAAAGCCTCAACTCCTCAACTTTAAATTAGAAACCAACCAGGGGCGGGGACCTGGTGGCCTTCTGATTTCAGGATCAATCCTTCCTTTTTAAGCACCAAAGGAGGAAAGACAAGCTTCATGTTTCTCTGCTACACTTCTTTTAATAAAATGATTTATGTAAAAATTTGGATTCAGTCCAGAGGTCACACTTAAGGACCAGGAAGGCCACAAGTTTCCTTAAGGCCCTGGGTTCCCACCTCGCTCACTTCACTTCACTTCAGGGATGGAGAATGAGTTCAGAACCCCCTTCAGGGTTGAGGTGAGCCTCTGCACTGTCAGGGACTCACAGCCATTCTTTTCTTAACATGCAGAGAACATAATTTTGCATCTGACAGTTGTTAGACAAGATGCCGACAGCTTCATCTTTTACAAACAATAAAAGGCAGTGAAATCGGCCACTTGCACAAACGGTGTTACTGATGTGTGTCTCAGACGTGGAGCCACACTTCTGGGTTTCTATATTCTATGGGAAAGAATAACCTGCTAGGCTCATTCCAGCTGGCTCACCTTTCCTAAAAGACAGAGTTGCCTGGCAGATATTCCCAGAATCTACAGCTGGACCGTCCTCAGTGGCACACAGCACACTCTTCAACACTTTGGCTTCACCAAATCAATCTTCATTTGTGCTCATGGACTTGAAATGTGTGTTTTACTCTTAATCCTCGTTGACTCTGTTAATTTCCTATGGCCACTTTGACAAATTAGCACAAACTCAGTGGTTTAAAACAATACAGATGTGCTCATTATTTTGTAGTTCAAAGTCCAACACGAGTCTTACTGGGCTCATTTCAAGGTGTGAGCAAGGCTGGGTTCCCCTGTGAAGCTCTAGAAAACCCATTTCCTAGCCTTTTCAACTTCTGCAAGCCACTTGCACTCCTTGGTACGCAGCCCCCTTGGATCTCTGTAGCCAAAACCGTTGGCTGAGTCCTTCTCACCCCATCTTAGTTCCATCTGCAACTTCAATTCCCCTTTCCATGTAATGTAGCATATTCACAGGTGAAGGATTAGGGCTTAGAGATGTTGAGGGGGGTCTGTATTCTGACCACTACTCAAGTACAAAGGCATCCCTCACCCATAAAATACACACCTACATGCACACACACACAGACAAAAACAGTTCTCCAGGCCTGGGCCCCGGGAGGAGGTGGGAACCGGCCATGGTCCAACACAAGCTCACTGTTGCTGTGTCCCAGCCTGTGCTCACCTGTCTTCTTAGAGCTAAGGCAACATTTAATCACAGTGAATGATTTAGCCTTCCTTGGCATCTGAACCTTTAAACTGTCAAGCAAGCAAGTATAAGAGTGCTCAAGGATAGGAAAGTAGAGTATGATCTTGAAGGGATAATAAAAAGATGTTTTAAATCTGAAACAACTTCAAAACCACATTTTCAAAGGCAGAATTCCTTCCTAGACATGAAATAACTTTATAGGTAAAAGAAGATGACATTATAAATATTATTCCTTATCTTAATCCATCCATGCTGCTGTCACCAAATACCTGAACCTTTAGCTGAAAGGTGGCTGCAAGGTAACTCACAAACAGCAGAAATGTGTCATCTTGTAGTTTGGGAGACTGGGAGGTCCCACATAGTGGTGCCAGCAGACAGGGCGCGTTCTCTGCTTCAAGATGTCACCTTGCTGCTGTGTCCTTACACGTTGGATGGCACAGAAGGGCAGAAAGGAACAACCCGTGCCCTCCATCCCTTAGAGAGGAGTTCTCACCCCAGCCATGGAGGGGTCCTTGTGACCTGATCACCCTACGGTGGCCCCACTTTCCAGTACAGTCACCTTGGTGACAGGGTTTCAGTATGCAGTCTTGGGAGGGACGCGTGCATTCAAACCATAGCACCCTTCTTTGTTCAATCTTTGAATAGGCAAATCTTACAACACCTTCAAGGTGCCAGACACACCAGTGGGGACCTAACACCCAACGCTCAGGGGAGATGGGAGGCTGCTGGTTTCAAGGTTACTCAAGAGGATGAGCTGATCACTGCTATCTCATCCCCATCCCAAAATACATCGAACTCTTTCACTATCCCAAGTAATGAAACACAATTCTGCATATTGGTGTCGTTTTTAGTCAGCCACCTAATTTTATTTCCTTCCTTTACACAATTATGCTGAGAGGTTGAGAGGGCTCCGGTAGGAGGCAGGAGGGCTCCTGCCTGGCGTGAGCTCAGAGATGGATTAGCTCTGTAACGGGACACCTCTCCACCTCTCACTGGAGTCAAGAGAGCATTGCCCCGTGGCTTCCAAGATCTCTCTCTCATCTTGATGCCAGGTCAAGTTAGAGCAATAGAAAGAAACATTCAGAGAAAAAGACCCTCCATTAAACCCTCAATATCCAAACATAATAGTGAAATATTACTGTGGAAAGGAGGGCTGACTAGTTGTTCTCAGCCTGAGCCACCTGCAGCGCCCAGTATCTTCTGCTGGTCTGAGTGTTTAAAGCAGAAAGATGCCAGCCAGGACGGCCTGGCCCCGTGCAGAACTTCCCAGAGCAGTGAGGGTGACTCTGCCCCTGCAGACCCAGGCTGGGCTTCTGGGCTGTCCTCTGTGTCCGTTCCTCCGGCAGCCCCAGATATCTGGCACCTACGTGGCTGCTCGGGCCCCTTTAACCCTCTTGGTGGCCTTTTGGACAGAACCCGAGATGATTCACACCAACTGTGTCTTCTGAGTGGCCCCTGTGGGGTGCTAGGAAGCACTACATGTTTGCTTTGACATGTCGGGTTTTTCATTATTCAGGTATGCTGAGCACAGCAGATCAGGAGTCAGCTGCCATGAGAAGATCCTTCGTATGGTTCCAAGAGGAGGACGAGGTGTCACCTCATGCAGGGCCACCCGGGGACCACTGAGGTCGGTCAGGAGGCAGAGGAGTAAGGGGAAGGTCTCGGGGGACGGGATGGGTGGAACAGGATAAGCAGGACTGGCCTGTGGCTGGGGGCTTCCCCGAGCCTCCTGGTACCTGGCCCTGGGTGGTTGGGACAGGGGGATAGTGGCTGGAGCAGAACATGCAGGCGGTGACTGGAGGGTGACGACTCTGGACTGGCTGGTTTGCATGGGGAAGGCACACTTGCGGGGGAGATCCCGCCGTCCCGGGGAATCAGCATCTCCCCGCTCTGCCGGCCTTGCTGGGTCAGAGGGTCACTCGACACGGAGCACAGAGGCTTCGCTCAGTGCAGCTCCTGGCCCTGACCAGCCCCAGCCTGCCAAGTGTCCTACCACGTGGACACAGGCTCCCAGCGCCTTCTCACGCCCGTGAGTGCAGGAGTCTGCTGTCAGCGGCAGGGTGGCCTCCGAGCGCTGCCCGTCCCTCTCCTTGAGCTATCCCCTCCCCACCTAAGGGAAGAGGACACAGGGGTAGGACAGGCTGATGACCGTCACGAAACGCAGCAGGGAACGGTCTTTTGCAAAGACTTTCTTTTGTGAATTCTACTATGAGGGGTGGCCTCTTTGGCAAGTGACATCTATCATATGGGAACCCCTGTCAAATTTCCATTTTGACAACTTGTTCCATGACAGCTCCTGTAGATCCAGAGGGGAAAGGTCATGACTTTCGGAGGTGGTGCCGTGGAGGCCACCATGATCACCTACCCGAGTCTGCTCCCCGTGCCGAGCCCACGCTTGCCAGAGGAGTCCCAGTTGTGTTCTAGAAGCTTTTCTCAGACTCTTGGAGCCCGGGGAGAGACATCTGCCCACTCTCGTCACCCCCAGCAATGCCGGACCCCCAACACCAGTCTGGGGACTAGGTGTCAGCTTCAGATTCAAGTCTGACCAGAGAGACGAGGAGTGATCCTTACCAGGGGCCCTGGAGAAGATCTTTCCTACTCTTAAAAATAAGGAACCGAGATAAATAATCCATGATTATCCACATAGTGGAATAAAATCTGGCCTAAAAAGGAAAGGCAGAAGCTATCCCACCAAGGGACTTGGATAGGAGTGAAAGAGTCCAGACCCAAAGCCACACATGTGGGAAGTCCAGAAACAGCAGATCCACAAAGATCAGGAGCTGGTCAGGGCCGGGAGGCGGGGAACCGGGAGAGATGGCAGTGTGAGCACCCACTTCCTTTTAGGGTCTTGAAAATGTCCTGGAAGTGGACAGTCTGACGGTTGCACTGTGCCGTGAATATTGTACAAGCTACTGCACTGTACCTTTAATGTGGTTAAATGGGGAATTTCGTAGCACTGCACTTTATCAGGATTTTGAGAGGGGAGGGCAGAGAAGGAGCAGGCGCGTCTCCTGCTCCACACTGCAGTGGGAGAAGGTCACACAGAGCTGCCCCTGCAGCTGTCCTGTGACCCTGGAAACAGGCCTGCACGCCAAGCCAGCAGCCAAGCAAGGCAGATACAGAGGCAGGGACCTTCACTGAGCCAGTACCGCTCAATTCTGGAGCATCCGACTGCTGGGTTCCTTGTTCTGGAGATTTTAAATGTGTGACACAGAAGCAGGGCTCCTCGGAGTAATTCTCCTCCCAGACCCCTGCACAATTTCCTTTTCAACTAACTGCTGATCTTAGAAAATATAGTTTGCCAAGAAATGTTTCCTTAAATTCCCAAAGAGCAAGACACTTTTTTCCCCATCTCCTTGAGAAAGCCTCTCTCTACCCAAGCAGCAAAACCAAAGAATAAATTTGATTCCACCTCCAGTCCAGATATTATCAGGCTAATTTTATTACGGATGAGCAGAGGGAGGGCAGGACAAGGGAACAGAAAGTCTCTGGTGTATTTGGGCTTTCCACTCCCCCACCCCGATGCAGCTTCCAGACTGTTCAAGGTGCTTCAAGGGTACAAATACGTCCTGCAGAAATCATGGGGTAAAGGGCCTGAAAGAGCCCAGGGTGGCTGATGTGCTCCCATGGTGAGGCGTAGCGCTGGGAGAAATCAGTCTTCGTCATTCCAGGGCCCCCCGCTCTCTCTTCAACCTTCCCTATGTTTAGTGACCTCCAATAAAATTAGTTTCAAGACATTTAAATTTGGAAATCAAAATTAAGTTTGTAACACGGGGTCAGAATTCTTTACAAGAGGAAGGAAATGATCTGGTCCCAGGAGAACTCGCAGGAAATGCTTCTGAGTGAACATTAGTACTGAGGGTCCCAGTGAGCAGGAGAAAAAAGTGAGCCTGGACTGGGAGAGACTCCCTGGGGGGGCCAAGTGCACCCAGGCGGGCTGGGGCAGGCTCTGTCATCCAGAAATGACCAGACACCAGACACCCGGGCACTGTGCTTTCTGGCAATTTTATTATTTTCTTCTTTATATGTTTTTTCTGAATCTGCTGATATTCCCATGATAAATGCATATTATTTTTCAAAAAACATCTTACTTCTAAGCATTTTAAAATTCGCACTGTCTCCAAGGTAATTTGAAATTAAGTATTTAAAGATGAGGGCAAGCTCTTGCTCCTCTTCTTACGTGTGAAAAGTCCTCTTAGCATGTTTTAAAACGCCCAGTTTGCACCACGGGAGTGTTTCTCTGGGGTGTGTTTTTGGCAGTGATACCATGCTCAGGCAGCAGGTCACTGCCTAACGCCGCCACTGGAATGGCTGGAAAACATTTACGTGTTCTAAACTGACAGTTTTCAGCCCACAGAAAGCTGGGAGGAAACACGCTTTGAATCTTGATGTGGAAATAAAAGCGTAAATCTACTGAGAGGAGGAGGCGGAGTGCGCTCTTGGATCTGCATTCAAAGTACCTGAAATTTGAGGTATTTGCTTTGACAGACGTCCCAGCAGCTCTGGGTGAGCCAGGTGCCCGCAGCTCCTTAGAGGAGAACCACAGGTGATTTTTTAGCATTTGCTTTGCCAGAGCACCGCCTTCCTCAAGTTGACTGTAAACCAACCTGCCAGCTGGGCCCCTGCAGGAGAAGCCCCCCAGCTCTGCCTCAGCAGGGAAAACTCCCTTGCTGTCTGCCAAGAAAATGAAGTTACTCTTAAAACTGTGAAATGTGCAGGTGGTGCCTGTGGCTTAAAGGAGAAGGGCGCTGGCCCCATATGCTGGAGGTGGTGGGTTCAAACTCAGCCTCAGCCAAAAACTGCAAAAAAAAAAAGCAGTGAAATGTGTAGATTTTCATTGAAGTCTGAAGCCACTCATTTTATTTCCATGTGAGTAAAACACTTTCGTGTAAAAAACAAAAAAAAAAGGTCCAGAGGAGGATGATGATGGTAAAGCTTAGATACAAGAAGGGTAACCAGACAGCCTTCCCCTGCCCTCTCCTCCCAGGCCGGTTTCCAGGGGGAACCGCAGGACGCCAGCCACCCACCTAGAGCCTTAATTAAGAGACAGTGGCTAAAAGCTCTTGAAGTTGATTTCATACCTTGAAGTCTTGCCACCCCAGCCCCCACCGTGAGCTCTCGCCAGGTGCTGGGGCCTCCCAACTCAGTTTCTGAAGGACAGAGCTGCCGGGGCCCAGCCTGGGCACAGCCAGGGAGCTGCCCCTGATAGCCCCCTTCTCCCATCTCAGCCAGCTGCATGTGGCATTTCTGGCCTCCAGAAATGTGAGAGAATAAATGTCTCTTATGTGAAGCCACTAAGCTTGGGGTACGACGTTCAGGCCCCACACGTATGGTGGTGGTCCCATAAGAAGACCATGCTGTATTTTTACTGTCCCTTTGTTCGCACGCAGCCTGGGCGTGGGGGGTGTCCACACACCTGTAGACACACTCTGTGACGCTCACACCAAACAGCCTCATGTCACATATCCACAAACAGAACCCTGTCATTAAGAGACCCATGAGTATAGGCCCAGGCGTGGTGTTTCGTGCCTGAAATACTAGCACTCTGAGAGGCCACAGCAGACGGGTCCCTTGAGCTCAGGAGTTCGAGACTACTCTGAGCAAGAGCAAGGCCCCACCTCTACTAAAAATAGAAAAAATAGCTGGGTGCTGTGGCGGGCACCTGTAGTCCCAGCTCCTCAGGAGCCCAAGGCAAGAGAATTGCTTGAGACCAAGAGTTTGAGGTTGCTGTGAGCTGTGATGCCACAACACTCTACTGAGGGTGACGGAGTGAGACTCTGTCTCAAAAAAAAAAGACAGACCTGCAAGTGTGATTTGTTATGGACTCTGGGAAATGTACACGCCATCCTGACGTGGTGCCGGCTGGTTCAGCCTAAATCTCCAAACCTTGGGGAATCCTGCTGCCTCCTTTAGCTGCCAGCACCACCCGGAATCCCCGCCCACCCCATGCCCACCCGTCTACCCCCCTTCTGCTTGGCTTCTCCAGTGGTTCTTGGCCCTAGTTGCACATCAGAAATATAGGGAGTTGGGAAAATACCCAGGCCAGGATGGGGGGCCAAGGTCTGAGCCCTGAGCACTTGAATTTTTTAAAGTGCCCAGAGATGGTTAATGTGCAGCCCCCAGCCAGCCCCAGCCTCCCTGGGGTCCGGCCTTCTCCCCTCCCTACAAGCTGCCCACAGAGGTCTCTTCTCAGCTACTGATGACAGCCCCCTGCACCTATGGGCCTCGAATTTGAGGTCCCATGAGAATTTCCTGGGATGTTTGTAAAAGTGCAAATTCTCTGAGTTCCAACTACAAAGACGCTGGTTCTGTCACCTGGGTAGGCCAGGAATGTTAGGTGGCATCACCAGGGGAATGTCCTGACCACACTGTCAGAATCGGAGCCTTGGGGAGAAGTGCTCAGGCACCAGCTGACACGAGTGTGCAGCCCAGCTTGAGAATCATTATCTCAGATGCACCTACTATGCGCCAGCTATGCTGGTGAGTAAAACAGGGGGTCCACGCCTCCCAGGACTGTGCATCCAGGGAGGGAGCCACATATAGTAATCATTTAAAGACACAAATAAACAGTTTTAGAGCCAGACGAGGGCCGTATGGAAAAGGGCGTGGTTTGTAAGGAGGACTGGTGAGGGAAGGGCCCCCTCCCCGAGCATGAACCTGGGGTGTAGGTCCCAGAGCATCCCAGGCAGAGAGAAGGGCCTGTGCATATGTCCCGGCCAGAGAAAATGGTAACAGGGAACCAAAAGGACCAGGGCTGTCTTTTCCTAGGAGAGGAGACAAATGGGCAGAGCAGGGGTGACGTGCGGGAGGTCGGGGCCGAGCTGGCTGCGCTGGCGGGGGTGGGTTTCAGGTGTGAGGCCCACAGACGGAGGCGTAGCAAGTGGTCAGACACACGCCCCCTCAGCTCTCGTGGGGGGTCACCCTCGATGTCCCCTTCTGCCCTTGCGTCCGGTGGATTCTGGAGTCTTCTGCTCCCTCCACCCCCCGCCCTCCTCCCTCTGATCCGTTACCACCACCTGTTTCCCCCTCTCTAATCCGTCCCGCCAGTCTCAAGCAAGCCGACCTGAGCCGATCCTTCCCCTGCAAACAGCTTTGCCTCAACTTGGAGTCACCCGTAGAACAGAACATGACCTCACTGGTGCATCATTGTCGGGCCTCTGCGGCCGTCCACCCTGGTCCCTGCAGCCCGGCTCCCTGTTTGCTGCAGAATCTTTGCATATGCAGCTCGCTCTGCCCACGAAGACCCAGAGCACACCCAGGATTCTGCCAGCCCAGCACCTCTCTTCCCCATGGGCCTCCCTCCACCAGGCCCACAGCTCCAGGGTAGACCACGGCCGGCCGGACCCTAGGACTTTCCAACTTCAGTGCCCTCCTGGTGCTAAGACAAGAAGACTTGACCCTGGGGAGGTGTCAGCAGCCTCACTCTCCCCAGGTGAAGAAAGTGTGTCCCTCTCTGGGGTGAAGTATCGAGGTTGGTGTGAGCTATGAGAAGCAACGGAATGTTCTGGCAGTATTCGCTCGAGCCTTGGTCCCAGCTATGTATGTTACCCCAGGATCCTTCTGACAACCTCCACTCCTACTCCGGCTGGTTGGAATTAGACACTCTCTTGTGGCCTGGACGTGTTGAATCACGTGGTGTTGGTGGCAGAGAAGTGGCCAGGTTTGGGGACATGGTGAGATCAGCACAGCCCCTGCTGTGGAGCTCAGGCAGGGCAGTCACAGAACCCAGGAGAGGTCCTGGGGTCTCTGCGCATCTGAGATCCTGGAACTTCTCAGCCCTTCATCCCCTGAGGCTGGAGCTTCTCTGTCTGCCAGTCAACAAGGACACCCCATGGGACCCCACTCAGGCCTGGGGATTGACACATCCCAGAAAGCAACAGTGACACTGAGTGAAGGGCCTGAAGCGGCCCTCCCGACATGGACATCCGCCTACCTCACGTGACCTTTCAGCTTCTCATCTGCTTCTCGCTTTCAATTTTGTAGCCCCAAGCCATTTCCTGGGATGTGACACACCTGTCCCCCCCTGTAGAACACTCCTTGCCTTCATGGCAGGGCACAGACCAGCACCTGGTGCCACCCAAGTGGCTCAGGACAGAGGCCCGATTGCATCAGGGTGGGCAGAGCTTTCCCCCTGAATGTGCCTGTCCCTGACGCAGACCCACGCACCCTCCAGCTGGGGCCAGGCCTGTCCTCCAGACACCTCCCAGAACAAATCCATGCCCAGGGGGCAGCACCGGCCGGCGCCGTGCAGCTGAGCTTCACTGATGGAGAAGGACTCGAGAGCCGTGAGCTGGAGGAGTCCCTCAGAAAAGGTAAGCTTTCAAGATTAGATTTTACTGTTAGTAGAAAAATTATTTTTCCAACCTGAGCTATGTTCAGCCCTATTTGAAGCCATGTCTTCCCATCGTTGTACCCCCTGCATCTAGACAAGGCCCAGCGTGCCGTGGCTTCTCTGGGAATGCTATGGAGCCCGAATTCCACTTCTCTCCAGTTCCAGTGAATCAGATGCACAGCTGGAAAGCCTGTTGGCGCCAATCTGTCGCGTGTGTAAGCACAGAAAAATGACAGACAGCTTACATACGCGTCCAGAGCCGCACTTTCACTGCCCGTCCACCCTCGGCACACCTGTCCTTCCCAAACCAAGCTGCGCCCCCCGTCAGGTCTCTCCTCCAATGGCCGGATCCTGTTGATTTTGCCACCCAACCCCTAGCCCTCAGGAGACCTGCCTGCCCCCTCTGCTGAGTCTCTCCTGTCCCTCCCGGGCCTTGCGAGATCTCTGGTCAAAACCCTGTGGTGTGTCCCTGTCACGCACAAGATAAAGCCCAAGTGACGTACACTAGACGCACAAAACCCTCCGTGACTCAGCCACCCGTCCACTGTGCGCCTTACCACCTCAGGGAACCATCTATCCCGGTTTGCCTGGAACTAACGAGATTCCTGGGATGTGAGACCTTCAGCACTAAAGGCCGGGAAACCCAGGTGAGCAGACGAGCTGCTTTCAGCTCCAGCACTGCTGAGCTGCTCGTCCTGTCCTACAATCCCTCCCCTATTTTCACACCCGCAGTGTCATTTCATGCTGTTCGCTCTGCCTGGATCCTTTCCCTGAATCTTTGTTACTCAGTTAACTCCTATTTCTGCTTCCGGACCACGCTCGGGAGGCGCCTTCCTCAGGAGGCTCATATGTGGCAGCGCAGAGCTGAGTGCCTCTCTGTTCCCAGCTGCACCCGCTCCTCCTGTCTTGGTCTCTCTGGCCAGATGGTGAGCTCTCAAGGGCAGGGCCTGTGCCTCACCCTTCTTGTGTCCACAAAGTCTAGCCCAGCACCTGGCTTGTAGGCAGAGATCAATCAGTGATTGATTAAATTCAGGAACTGATCGAGTCAGGACGCCCTTGTATAATCTTTTGTTGGAAAAATATCATTTCCAATTCAGCAAAAAATTCTAATGCTAATTAGTTCTTTAGGCATTTTAAATGCAGGCACCTTTTAGCTTAGCTTTTCAGATATACGATTTCCAGGAGGAAACTGATTCAGAATTGGCCAACAGCCCTGAAATAACTTCTGTCTATACCACACTTTAATGATTAATTTTAGAACTGTGCTCTGAGATACTTAATTTACTGCAAGTTTGCTTTGGGATTGAGATATTCAGCAAAATGTGTTTTAAATTTGACTATTATTAATAATGTAATTTTTGTTATTCTACAGGGTTTATTGTAAGTTTAAATGATGTGTTAATAACAAATGTGAAGGTGATTCAAAATATGAAAGCGCTGATGTGAGCATAATACATTACTATTAAGGTGATTTTTATCTTCACTATTTTGGGGGTGTTGTATCCTGGTACATCCCGCAGTAAACTGAGGACTGGGGATGTAGAAATTGATACAGCTCCAGTTTGTTAGCATGGGGCTCAGGGAAATAATGTTCCTGTTCTGCACCTCCATTTCTATCCAAAAGAAATGAGGACTATCATATCTACTTCACAGAGCTGGTGTGAAAATAAAATGAGTTAATGTCTGAACAAAGCTTAGAGCTCCATAAGAAAATGGTGCTGGGATAATGATGGTATAGAAATGTTGATGGAATTGGGAGGTGATACTGATGATAATGGTGATGGTGTTGGGATGGGGATGGTGATAGTAATGATGGTGTTGAAGATAGTGATGATAATGGGGATGGTGTTGGGATGCGGATGGGGATGGTGATAGTGATGATAATGTTGAAGATAGTGATGGTAATGGGGATGGTGTTGGGATGAGGATAGTGATAGTAATGATGGTGTTGAAGATAGTGATGATAATGGGGATGGTGCTGGGATGGGGATGAGGAGGGTGATAGTGATGATGTCAAAGATAGTGATGATAATGGGGATGGTGTTGTGATGAGGAGGGGGATGGTGATAGTGATGATAATGTTGAAGATAGTGATGATAATGGGGATGGTGTTGGCATGGGGATGAGGATGGTGACAGTGATGATGATGTTGAAGATAGTGATGATAATGGGGATGGTGATGGAATGCAGATAGTGATAGTGATGATCATGTGGGATGTGGAGGGTTTTGAGGTGATGATGGTATAAGAGTATGGATAGTGATATGATGATGAAGGTGTTGGGATGGGGATGATATTGGGGATAGTGATGTGACCGTGATGATGATGGTATTGGTGATGGGGATGGTGTTGATGACAGTGATGATGATGATGCTATTGGTGATGATGATGATGATGGGAATGGTGTTGGGGTAGGGATAGTGATGATGATGATAGAGTGAGGATGATATTTGGATTTATTGGGAATAGTGATAGTGATAATGGTGCTGGGACGGGGATGGTGTTGAGGTGATGTGTCTGAAAGGGTTCAGTACCTTGCTTGTGACAGGGTTGAGTGTCCTGCTCATGAAGAAGGTGTTCAATAAATTTCCTTTGACTGAAAGAATGGAGGAAGTGGCTTAGGGAGTCCTTTACTGCACTTTGTCCCAATATTAAACTCAGCAGGTCAATGATGCATAATACTACCAGAGTCCAGACTATATTAAAATGAATGTGAAGGAGAGCCTGGCTGTCCAGGGCCTGATTTTTTTTTCTTGATCATAATTACCTTATATATTTCACCTGAAACCTGGTTTCAAGTATTTGAGATTTTGAATGCTGATCTTTTCTTTTTCTTTTTCCAGAATAGGACGTCACCTTGCCTTATGGTGCCCGTTGCACAATTCAGAAGCCTCTCTAGCTGTAGCCTATGCAGGTGCTCCGACCCCACTGTGCCGACTGCACCAGCTCATTGTAAAAGAAAGCTGATCCTGAAGGGTGCTCTTCCTTTCCCCTTGAGCACCGCTTTAGAGCAATGGCAACTTGTTACAAAGAAAGGTCTCAGTTCTAAAATTAAAATTATCCATGTTTAACTAAATCTGACTTTGGCAAAAAAGTCGTTTCTGCCTTGTAGTTAAACTCTGAGAGTAAACAAAAAAGTCACCAAAGGTATGTGGCCCCTTCTTGGCCAGACCGTCAGGGTTACTGCCCATGTCAGTAAATGAGAAGTAGTGTTTGTTCCTTGGCCAGCTGGTGTTTCCCAACCAAACACCCACGCTGCATCTTAGTGAGGAGCCATTATTCTTTCTCTCCTCCCCCTCTCACTAGTCCTCTTTAGCCAGGTCCAGATTCATTCCACAGATGCTTGTGTGAGAGCAGATCTGTATTAAACCCAGATGAGAAAAACATGCCTGAAAAGGAGGAAATGATTTAGTTTGACATTGAAGACTTAAATGCATGTGTACTGACATTCCACTGGGCGTATAAATGGCAGCACATTTGCAGGAATGCGTTAACGGGGTCCCCACAACAGGAACATTTACTGAAAAGACAGTGTCATGACGTGGGATCTGCTCCCCGACACAGAATAAGTTATAGGTCTTTGAAAGTCATATATACACAAAGTTTTCCTAGTAATGAGATCTCATTGCACACAGAGAAGCATTTGTGTTACAACTGGCTTCCTCAAAAATGCTTGTTATTGGCAAAGTGTAAATTAAGACCATCAGACTTAGGAGTGGAGACAAGAGGTACATTCAGAAATCTTCCTAAAGACCCAAGAGGTCATAACCAAAGTTATTTACTTAAAAGTACATCCTCAACTGCAGAAGTGATTTTTAATTTAATTTTGATTTTTGGTTACATATGCCATCTATTCATTTATTCGTTCGCCAATTATTTCTTGAGTACTTACTAATGCCAGGCATTGTTCTACACATAGTATAATTCTTTAGGCATTTATTATATTCTAAAAGAAATTTCCTACCAAGAATAAATTATAATATGTGATTAAGTTCAAAGTTTCTCTCTCTAAATCTTATTAAACAATGCTTCCTTATAAAGTTAAGTGTAGAGAGATCTATGCCATTCTTCACTTTTTAGTCAATATCTTGAAATTTGAATACTTGAAAATATTTGTTTCCTTTTGTCTAAAAATGTATATAGTGGGGGCCATTTTTAGAAGCACTAAAAACCCCGATGCATTTGGACGTTAGCACCACAGTTCAACAGTGTTCAACAGTGTTATTTCATGTCAGAATAAAATCTTATCCAAACGATTTCTCTCCTTCCAAACATGTGTCTCCAGACAATCTGGACTGAATTGTATCTAAGAAGTATAGGTGAAAAACTCACAAGTGACCATGAGTCTAAGATCCAAATTCATCAACTTAATTCTGCTAATTTACTCTCCTGAGACTTGGATAAGAGTGAGAACTCCCTAGAGAAAACGTTACCTCCCTTACAAATGAACGTTATCCTGGTGTATATCAATGGAACAGCACTTAAAACAACAGCTGGGAGCAATTTTTAACTCTCGAGTTGGCAAGTGCCTGGAGTCCATGTGCCACAGCTAGCGCACAAGTACCTTGGTGATGCCTCTGGATGCTGGTGCAACCCTTGGGAAAATCATTCACGTCTCACAAGTCACAAAAGTCTTGATTCACTTTGGACCAATAATTTTAGTGCTGGGAAACATTCCTTTGGAAAGAACATCTCTAATGTCAGAAGCAATATATTCAAAAAGGTGCATAATCCAGATGCTAGCCCGGGCACCACTGCTACTCCTGGAGATCTAATTAGCATTGACTGAGCTCTTCCCTTCCAGCACAGCCCGGCCAAGCCTGGTTGTTATGGAGAGTTGGATTCTTACAGACTCCTCGGCCCTCAGGTGCTTGATTCTGCACACTCTGCCCTCACTGCCATCAGATCCTCTCTGAAAGGAAACTCCTTGTCTTTCTCACTGACACGCACGGCACACACGTGCACACGGCCTACACGGGGCACGAGGTGCTGCGTCTGTGGGATCCCCCAGAGACAACAGTGTTCAAAGGGGCAACGTATTCTTCCTTCACAGATGACTCAGGGGGCATGGCTTGTAATTGTTAAACTCTGGAAACAACCCCAATAATCAATAATGCAAATATGTATAAATTAACTATTCTAGTTGTTGCCTAGGGCTGGGGAAAGAGGAAGATTGGAAGTGAGAGCCAGAGACTTTCTCTTTGGAGTGATAAAAATATTCTAAAATTGTGGTGATTGTTGCACAACTCTGTGAATACACTAAAATCCACCAAAGTGTACATTCTTAGTGGCAGAATTATATCTCAATAAAACCGTTACCAGAAATAATTATGCTATATTCTAATGATGAAATATTACACAGCAAACGGTGTGCATTACTTTTGAAGAGCCTGCCTGCCTGCCTCTGACCTGCCTTTTTGGACCTTGCCTTTCCTGCTTGACCCCTGGTTTTTTTTCTTTTCTTTCTCTTTTGTTTTTTGAGACAGAGTCTCACTATGTCACCATCGGTAGAGTGCTGTGGCGTCACAGCTCACAGCAGCCTCAAACTCTTGGGCTTAAGCAATTCTCTTGCCTCAACCTCCTAAGTAGCTGAGTCTACAGGTGCCCTCCTCAATGCCCAGCTATTTTTTTGTTATAATTGTCATTGTTGTTTAGCAGGCCTGGGCTGGGTTCGAATCCACCAGCCTCAGTGTATGTGGCTGGCGCCCTACCCACTGAGCTACAGGCGCCGAGCCTGACCCTTGGTTTTGATACTTACCTGTTCATTGTTTAGACTCAGCTTCTATGACAGTTTATTTTGTATTTGGGCCCCACTCTCTGCTTGGCAATGACTTTTAGACTGAAATGCTTTTTCCTGGACTCTAATGAATATTTAGATTTTATTTATGGACTGGACCATTCTCCCGACTTGATCAATCTGACTTAAAGATCAGCTTTGTATAAAAGCCACTCTGCATCCCACCATCATGGCTATAAAACTTTCATGTCCCACCTAAGATCAGGCTAGGTCAGATGTATACTCAGGGCAAAACATTTAAGGAGGTGCTCAATCCCAGGCCCTTGCAAGGTACCATCAGCCCTGGAAGTGTGTTCCCCTATAAGAGAAATTCTCAGAGTAGGGAAGTTTCAGGAGGTGAGACCCTAAAAGTGTGAACCTCTTTAAATGTCCTCATTCCCAGGGTGCCTATCTTGATTCACCTGTCACTGGCTATAGCCCCCAGGTACCCAGCAGGTAACAAAATCAGGCACTAGACAGGCAGAATGGGTATCTGTGCTCAACAAAGCTTAGAATTTTGCACTTTCCTTTTTATGACCCCAAAACTTATAATAATTCTATGCCATTGAGCACAATTTTGTTTTAAGGCTGCAGGAACAGCGTCTATTCACGAACCCGAACATTCAGTTTTCACATTAGTAAATATTCAAGAAATCAGATGGGACCCTTGCACCTTTCCGTGTGTCCCTCTCCTGCTGGGACCACTGGAGAAAGATTGAAACACCCTTGGTCACAGAAGCTATGCTCACATACACTTCACACCAGGAGAGGAGAGCAGCGAGGTTGTCTGCCTCAGGTCGCTTCCTTTACGGGGCAATCCTCCTTCCATTCTCTGTGGTTCTGGTGTCATTGTCTGTCTGCAAATTCAAGGCTGTCACATGACAGAGGCCTAGCCCATGATCAGTCATTATACCCTCTCCCCAGTGGGCAGGCACGTGACTCAGGAGAACCACCCAGAACCCGCAGGAAAACTGACACTGTGCACCAGGCAGGGATGGGACGGTCTCTCAGCCTGCAGGGCTCTCAAGCTCTTAAGGCCTCATCAACCAGCAGCTGCCAATGGCCATTCTGCCACGTTGTGCTGGAGAATAAAATTGCTGCTAAAGAGAGCAGAGGCAAAGGACAGAAGGAGGAGCTCAGTCCTGACAATGACGTTCCAGCACTTGGATTCCGCTACTCAGAAACCTGGCCCCCTAGACTTTCACATAACCAGCTGACTATGTTTTGGTGTGGGGGGTGGGCATCTGTTTGTTTTGCTTTGCTTGAGGTGGTCAGCGTGTATTTCTGTCAATTGCAATTATGAGCATCTGGACTAATGAAGCAAAATGTTGCCAAGATCTGCTCAACTGTCCAGTATTCCTTATTCCCTCTTGTCCTTCTTCCTTCCTTCATTTTGTTCTCACGACCATCAACATCCTCTTTACTTCCAGCCCGGAAGTCCTCAGACCAAGCTGACTCCATCTTTTATCACCAAGTTTTTTTGCCAAAGGGATCATTTACGGAACATCTGACTTGACCAGTGGGGTTCTAAATCCACAGTACTACAGTGTGGGCTGTTTATTTCCTCTGTGTGAGCAATATCTCTGACTGTCTTGCTCCCTCAGGAAGAAGGACACTAGCGTGAGACTGCCCAGGACTCTTGAGGTCACAACAGTGTGATGACTATTCTTCCGATATATACCCAGGTTAATAGCACTGGGTTTCTTAGCTGGTAACATGCTGGGTAGGGGTGTCTAATTCAGTATAGGTGTAAATAGAAACAATGCATATACTCCAGGCTTTTCAAATAATATATTATAACTTCATCCAAGATTTTTCAGTAGCTTAAATATATAGTTGTTTTTTTCAATAGATGCGGTGTGAAGACATATAGCTACATTACTGAGAAAGTGGAAATAAATGCTAAAGTTTGCAATGAAGCTTTGAAGAGCCAGAATAGCAAGTCTTTTGGTTTAATGACGTCTAAGAAAAGTGGACATGCTCCAAGGTCAGCAAAAACTCTTTCCTCTTTAGACATGTAATGGATTTTCTTAAAGACCACCAAAGTTGTTGAAATATAACATTTAATGCCACACAGTCTCGAAATTGAAAAACTCATCATTGAATTAGTCATGGGGTAATGAAAGATTAAAAATATCCTATAAAAGGGAGTATGCTATTCCATGCCATTCCATGGGAAGCTTGTCTCTGTGGGTCCCTGGAGAAGACAGCTGGCACCGGGACAGCTGGGAGAAAAGACTCAGAGAAGAGACTTGTCATGGCCCTGACTGGGGGTTGATGACGAGAATATTTGGCTGCAGGAAATGTGAGAGGGAGTCAGCAGAGAGATGTGCTATTCAACGTCAAAGGTAGGAAGAGGACAGATTGTGAGTGACCTTGGAAACCAAGCTGAAGAATGTGGACTTATTCCTTTGGGCAACTGGGAGCCATCGAATACTTTTGGTCTAGGTCCGAAGTATGAAGAATGGTGTTTAGCGGAGATGAATCAGACTTCTGTGGGTTACAGGTGACAGGAAAGCAAGAGATGATGGGGGTCTCGTCAGAGCTGAATGACACAGTGGGACCAGCTGAATCAGCTATGGTGGGCATTCAAGACAGGGCACCCTGTGTGGGCATGAGCTGGTTTGTGGGAGAGAAAGGAATTGTCCCTAGGAAAACTTTGTTCTCAATCCCTTGGACATGGAAAAGGGAACCAGAGAGGGGAGCAGCAGGAGTGCAAGCAGAACCCAGAAGAGCTACTTCTGCAAGAACTTTGCCAGGGCCCAGGCTGGCCACAGTGTCAGTGCATCACAGAGAACCAGGGGAAATGTGGTCAGGGAAGAGCACCCCCCTTCTCCCACACCTTGCCAGGGGCCATCTACAGAGGAGAGTCAGGGGCATATGGGGGCTGATGCTGGTACTTTGGGGGCTTGCTTTTAGAAAAATAATACAAAATTATAATAAATAGGAAAGTGAATACTTGCCTTGAATGAGAAGAGAAATTACAAAAAAGTACATGTGTTAAATAACCAACAAATAACATAAATGTCACACAATCCAGAACAGCAATAATGTCACTCATATAATAACTTTGTTTTTTCCGGATCTTTCACGTATATTCTCTCACTGCCTTTTAATGTCAACAGCTTTCTAATGTTGTTTTCCATAGAAAGCAGAAAGGATAATTGAATCTTTGCTCTAGCATGTTTGAAGGAAATGTGTGTGTTTATATTGATTATTGAAGAAAGTTTCTCTCAGCTTCACAAATTTTTATTGGGTGTCTAGGCTATTAAGGTATGCTAAATATTCTTCAAATTAATGACACTTGTTAACCAACCTGTCCCTGATGTCCGCATTATGACGATGCATTATGAGTTCACGTTATCTTCATCAGTGTTACTATTTTGCATCAAATCAAGAAGAGTTTCCATAGATGTGACCAGACAAAGCATTTCAGGCCAAAAGAAAAGCATAACATGCCCTTTGTCAAGACAGGGTTTGGCAAAAGTGAAGCATCCGGTGGATAGAATGTAGTTTAAGTAAAGGCCACAGTGGGAGAGGGACTAGGAAATGATCAGGAGCAGGAAAGGATGTAAGAAGTAGTGTTAAGTGCGAGCACATGCTGAGACAGAACATCACCCTCTTAGTGAAGAAATCAAAAGCCTGTTTTTAGACCCAGTGACATGGCAGATATAAGGTAATTATCATCAAAATGAGACTAACCAGGTTTTGAGTCTTAACTCTGCCAGTAATGAGCAGTGAAGTTTACTAAGAATAATTTGATTCTACATGGAAAGGACTGCACATTGCAGGCATCTATAGCCCACCAAATAAAACTAACTGAACCCCCAACCCAGCTTCTCTCTAGAGGATCCCTAACATTCCCAACAGACTCTCCAACACCACCAGGTGTGAGGCGAATGTGAACAGGAGACATCTAAATGGAGAGAAGTCAGTGACCTTCACTGCTGCCATTATGATGTCTTAGTTTAGTAAATTTTCAAAGTGTGTGTGACCAGCTGAATGCAAAATCAGGGACCCTGTAAGACCTTAGAAGGGGGTTCATGCAAGACAACCTCAGTGAAACCACCTTTGGTAACACAGCTTCACCTGCTACAGGTGAGGGAGACAGGACCAACAGCTGAGAACCATGAGGTAGGAGGAACAGAGTCACACAGAACATGTGACTCTTTCACTGAAAACTACCTGAATCTGGGATGGGGCCTGTGGGTGGTCTCCAATCTTGGATATGGCAGATTGGAAGCAACAAGACAGTGACTGCTAAGTTACCACCATGGCTATGAAACTCGCAGAAATTCAAGATAAAATCACAATTATCCCAGTGATAACAGATGAGAGTCTGCGCACCATTGTCTTAAAGAAATGTAAGAAAGAAACTGATTCAATGAGACAGTGCAAAGGAAATCCTGATAAGACCTTCAGGAGTGTTTCATACCTGGGAACTTGAGAAAATGATGGCCTCACAACAGGTCAGCACTCCCAGCATTAACAGCTCAGGTTATCCCCTTTATGCCCAATGTCACCTTTGCTAGTGTGTTGAGAGAGAAGTTGGAAATGGGATTACTTCTGCCCAAAGCCCACAAGGTTAGGAGAGTGCTGACCACAGTAACGAAACTCAGAAGAAACCGTCTGTGAGGATGTGGTAGAGAGGGAGGCAAGGAAGCTCTGGGTGGAGTCAGCAGAGAGTTTACTCGGAAACCAGGGCTGGTGCCCAGACAGACAGAGACAGGACCACAAGCTACTCACTAGTTCCTCAGATGAAATGGGGCTCCCCATGGTTTGTTCTTTGTGCTGTATCTGTCAGACTATATTAAGGTCCAAGTAACAGAAACCCCCACTCACCTTGGCTTGAAAATTTATGTAATTTAATGAATTGCCACAGAAGAAATACAGTTCAGGTTTCTGTTCTGCTTCTCAGCCTCCCCTACCCGTGTTCCCCAAATACTGGCTTCATTCTCAGGCCAGCTGCTCCAGGACCTAAAATGGCTACCCCAGGATATAAAATGGCTGGCCTTACCATACAAGATGGCTGCCCCAAGATGTAAAATGGCTGCCCTTAGGCTACAAGATGGTTACTCTCATGAGACAGCTCCCAGTGACAACCAAGACAACAACTTTTGCATGTTGGAGGATCCAGAGTAACATATCAAAGATGATTTTTTTGGCTCAGTGCCTGTGGCTCAATGGGCTAAGGCTCCAGCCACGTACACCTGAGCTGGCAGGTTCAAATCCAGCCTGGGCCTGCCAAACAACAATGATGGCTGCAACCAAAAAATGGCTGGGTGTTGTGGTGGGCGCCTGTGCTCCCAGCTACTTGGGAGGTGGAGACAGGAGACTCGCTTGAGCCCAGGAATTGGAGGTTGCTGTGAGCTGTAATGCCACGGCACTCTATCCAGGGTAACAGCTTGAGGCTCTGTCTCAAAAAAAAAAAAAAAAAGATTTTATTTATGTTTAGGCATTATATTTATCCATGCAATATTAATACTTTATTGAAAATGTCAAGACCAGAAAGGATAGCAACTTGATAATGACAATGGCTAACAGTTATTGAGCACACACCTAGTACCAGCTCTCAATGATTTCCTACATTAATTCCTTCAGCCCTCATGACATGCTAGGGGGTAAGCGGTGAGTTATCCCCATTTGAAAAATGAGGAAACTGAGGCAGAAAGAAGTTAAGGAACTTGTTCAGGGTCCCACACATGTAAGTGGGGAAGCCAGGACTTAAACCCAAGGAGGCACCCACATGACCTCCGTACAGAGCCCTGCTTTCCTGCTCTGCTTACGTGTATTTCTTCCCACCATTGGAGATATGCAGGGTCGGTTCCCAGCCGTTCTCAGGGATGCTGTTCTCTCATATTCTCTATCTGCTGCTCCATCTGTGTATGCCATAGAACTTTCTTGTGTTGTCACTATTTACCTTTTGGCCACTTGTTTAGAATTTTCCGCCATTTCTCATTGTGCACGCACTTGCTCCGTCATCCCCAGGGTATCCCTCTCTCTAAGAAAAAAGCGCTTCTCAGTTAGTTCTAGAGCCCACTCATCCCTGGCGCAGGGGAAGTAGGTGCTCAGGATCATCAGCTGCCATCGTAGTGCAGGTGAGAGGCCACGTCCTGCTTCCCATTCACGTGCCATCACCATTCTCCATGATCCGCTGTAATGACCTCGTAATGGACCACAACAATGGAATGCTAACATTTAACTGACCATTCCAACACGGTCAGACATCCAGAGCTTCTAATTTGCTGCCATTCTAAATAGTGTGAGGAGCATTCCATGTACATAACTTTTCTCATAACAATCAAATTCAAAATTTCCTGTGAACTGGCTCAGCACCTGTTGCTCAGTGGTTTGGGTGCCAGCCACATACACTGGACCTGGAGGGTTTGAATCCAGCCCGGGCCTGCCAAACAACAATGACAACTACAAACAAAAAATAGCCGGGCGGGTGCCTACTCGGGAGGCCGAGGCAAGAGGATCACTTAAGCCCAGGAGTTTGAGGTTGCTATGAGCTGTGACTCCAGGGCACTCTACCCAGGGTGACATAGTGAGACTCTGTCTCAAAAAAAAAAAGTTACCTGTGAATAGAGATGAGGAAGAACCTAATGTGCCACTCTGCTGCAGCCCCCTCCCAGCTGCCGTCCCCCACCTGCTGCACCCCACTGTACTCTCCTCCCCCACTGTCCTCGTGGCACCCAGCACAAGGCCCTTAGTGGCCCACATGAGGCAGAAAACTCTGCATTCAATGCCAGACCTCCCCAGCCTGGCATGTCATCCCTGGTCTCACGCAGGGCATTGCTAACAGCAGGCCAGTGTCTCCTGTTAGGTCCTGGCCCCACCCAGGTGTCTCCCTGCCCCTCCCTGAAGCATCCCCAGCCAGTGTCCAACCTCCTCGGTTCCTAGTAGCACAGTTGAGACCCCCACACACTTACCCCTCAAGCCTCGCTGTAGCCCCACCTTTGCATTTTCCTAAACTCATTAAGGTTGTAGAAAATCAGTGGCAGTTTTGAAATCAGTTGTCTTTATTATAAGCAAAGTGGGGACATGTTCTCACCTCCCTGTGACCAGCACAAACCCCAGGACTTGCATTTCTGTCTGCTGTCCAGGGTTGCCCAGGTCAGAGACCACAGAGTGAGTGCTGAGCAGGAAGGGCAGCTGCATGGTGTGTGCCGAGCCCCTGTGCAGCAGGACTGAGTGAGCGTGCAGCCTGGAGAAGACTGTCAGACAAGGGCCCGGGCAAGCAGAGCCCTCGGGGGCTGCGAGACTGTAGCTCCTCGGGAGTCGGAGCTCTGCACCTATCCTCACACGGCGCTTTCCCAGGGAGTTGTCAGCAAGCACCCTGTTTAGACGATCACTCACTGGAGAGCAACTTGCAACCCTTCTCCTCCTCGATTTGGAAGTTCTTCATCACAGAAGTGACAGTGGTGTAAGAAAACCCCAGAGGGAGCCAGGTGTGGTGGCTCATGCCTGTAATTCCAGCACTCTGGAGGCCGAGGTAGGATTGCTTGAGCTCAGGAGTTCAAGACCAGCCTGAGCAAAAATGACAGCCCCATTTCCATAAAAAAATTTTAAAAACAATTTTTTTTATTAAATGTGTGAAACTCTGAGGGAGGAAGAAGGGATATTTGTAAGGCAGCAACACCTCTTCCTTTCTTTTCACTGATCAGGGAGAGTAAGAGTTAATATTTGTTAACTATTTGTGAGGTGAATGAGTGGACGAGTCTCAGTCTACGAGGGAAGTGACAATGTGGCCTGAATTTCACAGAGGTGGGAACGTGCACAAGGTCACACAGCTGGTAAACAGAGGGGCCAGGAGCCAGTGTGAGTTCACGTGACTCCAGGACCCAACCCCTAACCACCTCTAAAATCCGACCGTGACCCTTGCTCATGGCATTTTAAACATAGTTAGGCCTCTGTGTCCACCGGTTCTGCATCCATGGAGTCAACCAACTGTGTCAAAAAAAATAGCAATAATAAAAGATAACAGAAGTTTATAAACCAATATGACAACTGTTCACAGAGCAGTTACATTGCATTAAGGTATAATAAGTAACTAGAGGTGATTTAAAGAACATAAGAGGATGGGCATAGGTTACATGCAAATACTCCAGCGTTTTATGTCAGGGATTTGAGCATCCATGGGTTTTGGTATTTGTGGGGGATTCTGGAACCAGTCCCCCTGTGGATAGAGAAGGCCCGCTGGCTGCCTGCCCCGGCATCAGCAAATGGGGGACTACATATCCGATACTGTAGTGGTTACGCTGTTTTTACACAAATCTTTATATAAAGAGGTTTACCTTTTTATTGCCATGTAGAATCAAGAACACATAGTGTATAATTTCCCACATATCCAGCAGAGATTATGTTCAAGTCAATTCCAATGTAAATAATTACATTCAAACCCTTAAAATGTAACCCCCCAAGGTACCGTTCTCTGTGCTGTTCTTTAACACACACACACTGAATATTAACGGCAGGAAAAAAGAATTGAGAATTCTACCAACAGACAACGCTCAGCACAGAAAGAGCTAACGGAATCATCTCAAAGTGAGTGTCTGACTTCACGCCTGTTTCTGGGACGTCATTGGGATTGCAGATGCCAATAGCCCCTGAGCCTCGGGGTTTCTC
Source organism: Perodicticus potto (assembly GCA_963574655.1). Lineage (NCBI taxonomy): Eukaryota > Metazoa > Chordata > Mammalia > Primates > Lorisidae > Perodicticus > Perodicticus potto. The sequence continues at coordinate 17,123 of CAUYRH010095441.1, read as the reverse complement.
GGTGAACTGTTCTAACTTGTCTGGCAACTACAGCCCCCAGAATGACCTTCAGAAGATGGTTTTCCAGAGACAGCCAAGGGAGGGACCATTTTCTAACCTTTCTGAAGCATATTTTATGTTTAGCCATCCTAACCTGCATGAACGTTTTACAACAAACAGCCCGGTGCACATCAAATATCCTGTCCCATGGAGCCCCTGCGGTAAGACAAGACCAGTGTTAGACTAGGACGCGGCCGGACCTCGGGGAATGAAGAAGATATTGGTGGAAACAATCTCCAAAGCCTGTTTGTCATAACTGATTAGGGCAGAACACCTGGTAATTGATGACGGCTTACAGTTTGCCCGAAGTCCACACCAGACACAGGTCGGAAACACTCACACAGTACAACTTCTAGTCTTAAAACAAAATCAGAACTCGGGCGGCACCTGTGGCTCAAGGAGTAGGACGTCGGCCCCATGTACTGGAGGTGGTGGGTTCACACCCGGCCCCGACCAAAAAAAAAAAAAAAAATCAAAACTCTGCCTCTGCTCCTATTTGATGGGATCTAAGCTAATACAACATCAGGTTTTAAAAAGTGGGAGTAGTATTTTTCTGCAAGGGGCTGAAGGGGGGGACAACACGATGGTGAGCGTGACACCATCACCAGCACGGTCCTGACAAGCTCCTCGGGTGGGGCAGGAGTGCAGGTGAGAAGTAGGACCAACGGGGTCCCTGTCTGGGGTTCTCAGGCTTCCCCGGGTGGGGTCTTCAGCAGACAAGCGAGAGACATTCACGGTTCACTATTCCACGTGAGAACAAACAAGGCTGCTTTGCAGACAAGCATTTCCTGCCTGAAACAGCTGCTGTATTTGTGGGGCAGGATCAGTGATGAGCCACCTAACTGGACTCCTCAGAACAGAGTCAGTAAAAATAAATGCAAATCCGTAAAGTGACACTGTTGCATAAGATCGTGGAAGCAGTTACAGGACGGGCTCCAGTACACCACAAAGAAAGCCCTGAGAAGACTCGCAGTGAAGAAATCCACTTACGAGCTCTCCAACTTAAGGGACAGAGCAGCCCACACTAATATCCCTTTGGGGTCCACTTAGCTTGCTGGCAAGACCACCCAAGGTGGAAGATTTGGATCGTGATTCTTTTTCCTTCATTCCAGGTTGAGCCCAACTGACAATGACCTTGATGTTGTAGAGTCTCCTGCCATCCAAGGAGTTCACGGCCTTGAAGCAAAGCCTCAAAACCTCTATGCAATTCTGTGTAGAGAACTGCATGGCAAAGTCAAGAATCCTTTGATAATGAGCATGTTTGCCTCTTAAATTACATAATGGCCATAAAACAAACAAGCTGAACTACTGTCTGGTGGCCACGAGGAGTAGTAATTTGCTCACAACTCACAACTTGGAATGTGGATCTGTCCTCAAATCTGACCCCCTCTTGGGGCTCTTTTACCAATAGGGAATCTAGGCCGGAACTTTCTCATTCTCTTTTGGAAGTTGTGTTTCCTGAAGCCTCTGCGTTAGCCTGGGACTTGGTACAGAGAGGAGGTTTGTTCTTCACGAAGTTGAAGGACACGGCCTGCACCTGGGGTCTTGGGACAAACCTGGGCTCTCCACTGCTGGTCATAAATGTGGCCCCGCATCCTCAAGTCTCCTTTCACAACCCCAGCCCCTAAGTGACAAAGAAGTGGTCTGACTCTGGAGAAGATGGTGGTGCCTGGGAGCCCTCCTTTGTCAGCCTCTGTCTCACTCGTCCTCTTCCCCAGGAGGTCCTGGCTCTGCTATCCTGCATGGAGTCAGGACAGATGACTCACACGCCAAGAATTCCTCACTTTGCTTAGAAGCCCAGCCAGGGAGAGGACACTCCCTGCATCTGGCATCCTCCTAGTGGGGGGGGGGGGCGTGCTCCCCAGACTGGGTGGGGAAGGAATGTTATGCTTTATGGGCCTTCAGATGTACAAGTTTCCTAGGGCTGCTGTTTGTTCTGCTGAAGATCAAAAATACTGTGTGAGAATAAAGTTTCATTTAACCCAGATATCTGGCAAATGAGGAATCCTGAAGGGCTGGGTGTGTGAACAAGACGTGGTCCTTGTATGGCATCCCAAAGAGTTGTATTATTTATTTCTTAAACGAAATTTTAATTAGTGCATAGGACTTTCTCAGAGTGGCACTTGTGATGGTTGCAAACCCCTGTGCAGGTGGAGGGCCGTGAACGTCTTCTTTACACATATGTCTTGCAAATAGAAACAGCACAGTCGTCCGTCTCACTCACTCGTCACAGAAGCAGCTCAGGAGCGGGACTTGCTTACCTCGTTGTGCAGATGAGGAAACCGAGGCACTGGGACTTTATTCAGCTCTCTGGTCAAAGCATCATGAGTGGAACTCAGGCGGTTGGACTCAATGCCGGAGCCTTCAGGAAGCCACCGAGGGTGGGCTGTCCTCTGCGTCCCTGCAGCTTCTACCAGCTGGTCACAGGGACAACCCTCTAACACGGTGTTGTCAACCTTTTTTAATCTCCTGGCATGCTGAACCTGTAGTTAAACTTCTGCAGCACACTTAAATGATGTTGATGAAAACAAAAAAAGAGTAAAAAAAAGGAATATACCTACAGTGCTTTGAACTTCTTTCAAAAATAATTTAATTAATGATCTTTAAAATTTTTCATGGCACATGGGTTGGAAATCACTGCTCTGAAGGCACCAGCAGAACAGCAGCTCTTCCCTCTCACAAGCCTGCAGGTGTCTGAAGACGTCATCCTGCCTCTCACTCTGTCATGTTCTCTAAGACAGAAATCCCGTGCTCGGTCACTTCTTCCAGGATACGGCCCGAATCCCCCCGCCGAGGTGAGCGTGTCCAGAAGACTCCACGCCACACTGGGAGTGCGGGATGAGCCCAGGGTATAATGCAGACACTGTGTTTTCTATGAAGGAGCTCAAGTTCAAAATCACCAACCTCTACTAAGGCATCACCCAGAGAAAAAATTCAGCGGCAGAGCAGTGCGTTAGCAAGGCTCCTGTTGGAAAAGGTGATGTGCACGGCCGAATGCATAGTTATGCCACGTCGTTTGGAATAACAGGCTGGGATGAGGTCAGGGAATCAGGCATTTCCCACTCTACACACCTCTGTGTGTACCGACTGACATTTTTATGCCAGCAGTTTATTGACAAGAACACAGGTACGCATCTCACAACTTCCCTCTGGATACGGTGATCAAGTTAAAGTTCTCCTCATGCTTTCCTCCCAAAGAACCAATATGAACATTTGAAATTTACGGTTCCTGGCTCCTGTGCTGGTCTTTGGCAGGCAAGTGGCTTTTCGCAGATGGAGTTCAAAGGTCACTTTACTCTTTATTTAGTAAGAGTGGCATCACTGTAATTCCCCCGCCCGTCGGGGGGATCAGACCAGCCTGTGCTTTCTACAAATCCTGTCTGAGATGGCACCAGTTGCTCAGCCCATATCTGGGTCTGGGTGTGCTCAGGGACACCATGACTCCCCCCTCCCCCCAGCAGAACTGAGCACAGGAAAGAGAGGACAAAACCTCCACGCTGGTAGTGAGCAGCTCACCCACTAGGCTTCACAAGGCAGACAAAACACCTGCCGAAAGCTTCTCAGCCAACAAGGGCTTTCTAACTCCGTCTGCACAGCAGCTGCGACACTGCTTGGCTCAGTCATGCTTCCCGTTTGTGGCTCTGGACTCCTGGAGGGGGACTGAGTTGTCCAGGTTCAGACGACCAGGACCAAACTGTGCTCTTCATGATCTGATACCCCCGAGTGGTCTAGGACAAGAGTGGTCTAGAGCCTGCTTCAAACACCATTGTCTCTATGGCAGACAATTTGGAAAGATTCGTCAAAACTACAAATTCTCATGTCCTTTGACAAAGCAATTTCTCTTCCAGGAATTTATCCTGTGAACTCACCCATGGACTGAAATGACGCGTGTCCGTGGGCATTCGTGTTGGCGATGATCACATTGGGAAGAACTGGAAGCAATCCAACTATCCTTCAATAAGCAATCTTCAAATAAATGAGCAAATGGAATCTCTGCAGACTTTAAGACAGAAGGAAGCAGATGGATGTTCCCAGATGTACAGTGAGTGCTAATGTGTAGCAGTAGGGAGTAAGGGAAACTTTAAGAAAATGTGTAGTTTGTGGGTGCACAAAGGGGCATTAAGAAGAGTCAGACAGAATATTTCATATGCTTGAACTGTCTAGAAGGCAATACAAGAAAGGGCAGCAGAGATTGCCACTTGTTGGGGAGAGTTATGGCTGAATGCTGGAATCTCAGGTGGGAACGGACAGCAGTGTTCTCTAACGAAATCTCTGCAGGGAGAATTCCTTCCACATACCCCGCCCTTGACCTGTGGTCTGAACACTTGCACCTACAGCAGTAATGGTGTCTTTCTCATGTTTGCCGTGAGCATTCCTGAGAAAAGCCTGCGGGAACACCTTGCCCTGTGCCTGGCACACAGCGGGAGTTCTGTGCAGTGAGAGCCGCGTAGGGGGTGGCTCCTGACCCCTCTCGCCGTTCCACCCATTGCTTTGCCCCAAGCAACCCCACAAGGCTGCCTGTCATTGCCCCTATGGCCCTGGTCTCGATCACAGCAGAAAGGAACCAGGCGAGAGGCGGATTAGAAGTACAAGCTTGTAGGAAGTGGGCTACCTTGATTGCAGAGTAGCCCCGAGCAACCTCCGCAGTAGCCTTTTATTGAGATAGCACAAGACAGGTGAGGGGAGGATTAGACAATGACTACGTGCCCAAGGCTCGCCATGGGCTCTGGTTCTCTCTCTGCAAGGAGCACCTGCGGACGAATTGGCCGAGCGCCCGCCCCCCAGCTGCAGATCATCTTGCTCAGAGGTCGTGTGGCTCTTGGCGTCCTCTGCAGCTGCATTGTTCACAATGGCTGTATAATATTCCACAGATGGGGGATGATGCTTTACTTAGCTGCACATTTAGTTTGCGTTGAAATTGTCAGAGAGAGATATACAGATGCTCCTCAACATACTACTCGATTACATCCCAATAAGCCCTGGGTAAGTTGAGGCCCTGAGTTGAAAATGCGTTCCATGGACCTTCCCCCCAAACATCACAGCTTCCCAGCCCGCCTTGATCATGCCCGGGACACTTACATTACCGTTAGCCTACAGGTGGGCAAATCCCTCTGACACAAAGCCTGTTTTATAATAAAGTATTGAAATTACATATCTCATGTAAGTTACAGAATATGGCAGTGAAAGTGACAAGCGGAACAGTTATGTGGGTTCTGGGGGTACAGTTTCCACTGAACCATATCCTTCTCACACCACCGTCAAGATGAGACACTGTAAGTTGATCCATTGGAAGTCAGGCACCATCCGTAAAAATACCAATGAGCTTCTTTATTCAGATGTCCTTGTTTCAGAAGCACAAATATTCAGGTAAAAGGTAAGCCTTTGAGGGGAAGGCTGTTCATGAACGGTAACTCGTTGCTGTGTCATTAACAGTCTGAGGCACCTGTTCTATAAAGCAAAGTCCAGAACAAATGGGGAGGGGCGGGGGAGCAAGTGTGAGCATGAGGGAGTACGGAGCCCAGGGGAGAAGGCTAGAGGTTGGCTGGGTGGAAGGATCTGCTTCTATTTATGTTATCGACCCACGAACCTTCTCAGAACAATCCTGTAATATTTTGGGACCTTTACACAGTATCTCAGCTAAAAGTAAAAATAGCAAAAGTCCTTGTATTTCCAAAGGGTAAGGAGGCATAATACCAAAATGCAGAAAGTTTTCATTTCGTTCCGTCACCAAAGAAAACTTTTACCTGTGGGGGAGAAAGAAAGAATAGCGTTAGAAGGGTCAGTGGCCCCATCTTCTGGGCAGGATCTTGGGGTAGAGGAGAGATGGGAGCTTTGCTGGGGGCTTGGGGTGTCACAACGGTGTGTGACATTGGGAGAAGATGTCAGGATGGTTGAGTGACATAGGGAGAAGGGGTGTGATGTGCCTGCACCCCCATGCTCCTGACTGTAAGCTTCATGAGTTTTCTTTGAGAATTGCATGAGTTGAGCCTTCTATAAATGTAGCCCCCACCACCACCACATTCCTTCTTTAATTAAAGCTCCATCTGCCGTGAGCATTCCAAGGCTAGGGGAGGGGGGCACTCGGCGTGACCCCTGGAACAATCCTGAAATCTCTGCTCCAGGCACCGGCTGGTGCCTGCTCTGAGTGCTCCTGGGTCTGTCGCGGTGGGCAGGGGCCAGAGGAATGCCAGCACCTTGACTGCTGTCGGCCCACCAGGCAGATTCCCTCCTGGTGGGGCCAGACTCAAAAACCAACGGTAGAAGATGCGGCAAGGCCACTCTGGGGAGAGCCAGCCAATCTACTAATTGGGGACTCACTCTGCAAGAGGGCTGTTGAATGTCTCATGTAAGTTACCGAATATGGCACTGAAAGGGACAGCAGAACAGTTATGTGGGTTCTGGGGGAACGGTTTCGTGGAACCCTTGCAGCTGTCCGTGAGGCAGGCACGGCTATGACCTGACGAGGAAGGCCCAGGTGCCCCCCTGCACAGCTCTCTGTCAAGAGTTAAATGAAGCCCCTGGACTAGGCTTAAACCTAAACCCTTGGTCCAGCCTTGCCGGGCGTCTACAGGAGACGGAGGGCAACGGGAGGAAGCCCTGGCCAGCACAGGTGTTCTAGAAGGTGTGGAAAAAGAGACACCTGAGGACAGAAGGGCAGGGGGAAAGCAGAGGGACGCAGGCCTCTGGACACGGTCGGCCAGTGCAGGGGTGGAAGAAAGGCAGAGGATGTCACGGAAGTGGGGGCTCAGGCCCCTGAGTTCTAACCTCACGGCCTCTCACGGGGGGTGTCTGTGTTCCCGTCCCCCCCTGAAACTCCAGACCTTTCTGGCAGGACCTGCTCCTGTCGCTGGCCCCACTCCTAGTGGAACGCCATGAGCGTATGTTGCCTGAGTGAACACACGGTGGCGACTAGAGAAGGCCCAGGTTAAGTTCACCTCTCCCTGAGCGCGAACTCAGCACGGCCCCTGCGGGGGCTGCAGGAGGGCACGTGGGGCCGGCGTGTTCTCCACTCCGCAGCCCCAACCCTCCCTCTTGCTCGTCGCCTCCTCAGCCACCACTGAGCCGGCGGCTAAGCCTGGTGCCTGTCCGGGTCGCACTCCAGGGCACCCATTCGCAGGCCCCACGTGTGCCCACCTTCTCCACCATGGCCCCCGCAGAACTTAGAACGGGCACAGGTGCACCCCACGGCTGCCCCCACAGAGGCACCCACACCCCCAAGTTCGCGTCTGACGACTCCCCCATCAACATGCAGACTTCTCAGGTTGGGGGAAGGGAGGAGGGCTCATTTCCCCAGGCCAGAGGACTCTATTTTCTAGTACTCTCCACGCACGTCTTCCGGCAGAGCCACAGGCTTCTCGGCCCAGCTCAGATCCCAACGCTGCTTGTTCACTCAGGCGGTGTCTTAGAAAACTTCGTGATGATCAATTTCTCCATCTGCTCACTGTGGGTTCTGTTTAGACTTCACCAGGACGATAAATGCAAAAGTGCTTACCGGAGTTCCTAGCCCCAGAGGCCGTATCCAGTCATTTCTCTTTTTTTTTTTTTTCTTTTTTATGAGCGGAGTCTCACTTTGTCACCTTCAGCCTCCTGAGTAGCTGGGACTACAGGTGCCTGCCAAGCGCTCAACTAATTTTTAGAGATGGGGGTCTCGCTCCTGCTCAGGCTGGCCTTGAACTCCTGAGCTCAAGCAACCCACCCATCTCGGCCTCCTGGAGTGCTAGTTGCCTGTCAATTTCCCTTCCCTCCCCTGGGGTCATAGCAGGACATGTTTTCTCACCCCGGGAGGTGACAGCAGGGACTGGCCTTTGTCTGTCCCTCCAGGATCCCTGCTACCCACTCAAATCCTGGTGGCCTCCCTTCCGCTCACACAAAGTCGTGGAGTCCTAGTTCATTCTCTCCGCCTCGCTCGACTTCCGTGCAGAGAGGCTGCCCAGCTTCTTTGGTCCTCTACTAAGGAAGTTTTGGAAAGGAAATGCTTTGAAATCCAATCTGGCCCACTCTCCCAGGGCAGGCTGTGGGGGTAAAAACACAGAACAAATCCCAAGGACAGATATTTTCAAAAGCATCAGAAATTTTACTTTGCATTCTTTGGAAACCTCAGAACCATCACTAGCTGTTTGGATTTCTCAATTCCACTATACTTTGTAAATCAAACTTTCTCTCCTTCACCCCAGTGGGAGGCCTCGTGTTTAAATGTGACCTGGTGTTTCCCCTTTCCACGCAGATCCAGATACCGAAACCATGACTGCCGTCGTTTCAACTATGCCCTCATTTTAAAATCCATAGTTCCGCCGGCTTTGGACCCTGTGGTTAACTTTATTTAGCTTCCCGACATCCTGATGGAAAACTGTCTGTAACCCAGAAACCTATCCCGCTGCACAGTATTAATAACAGTCCATAAACAGCGGCTTCTTGTTCCCGCTCCTCCCCTTACAGGCTGCGGTATTTTTTCCTACTTGGGCAGGAGGGTGGGTTCTGAGTTCTAAAGCTTACTGTAAAAATTCAAAGAGATTAGAGTTTTCTTTTCCTTTTGTCTCTGGCACTTTGTTTTCTTCCCCTTTTAGCTGGATTTCTAGATAAACCAGAAAGACTTTAAAAAATGAAAAGGGAAGTCTGTAGTGTTCACGTCAGCATCACAATCCCACAGCAAAAGAAAAGTAAATCTAGTGTATCGCTTTTTCACGTCTGTTCCAGAAATATTAGCCTATTCCTTTGAAAGAAGAACCACAGTTTAATTTGCTCAACATTCAAATACTGCAGGGTAAAAATACGGGGTGGCCAGAAAGTTCGTGCGCAATTTAAATAATAAGATTGCACAGGAACTTATGGCCACCCTGTGTATGAGGTTGGACAATAAAGTTTGCAAGTCTGCGAACACCTCCTAGTAAAAGTGCGACCTTCCTCATTGCTGGATATGGCTACGGTTACCTTCCGAGAACTCAGTCCCCTTGGCTACCTGGTGACTGTAGCGATATTCAGACATGAGGTATGTAGCACTTTTTCTAGGATGTGTTCACAAACTTAATTGAATGACCTCGGAATATTTCTTGCCTCTTCTGGTAACTGAAAAACTAAAAACCGACACATATGTTAGGAGCCAACTGCTAATCAGGCACCACGGCCCAGACGTTCCCAGGTGCAGATACCTGCATCTCAGCACTATTTCCATAAAACAAACAAACGAACAAAAACAGTAAGAGAAAAGCGACTGAACTGAGACTACTTTGAGCGCAACCTGGGTGTTAATTTAATTCTGGCTGTCGGCTGCACCGTTGCGGGAGGAGCATGGGTGTGAGAAGCATCTGGCTGACAGCGCCTCCCTGGGGGCGCCAGATCGTGGAGCACCTGATTTAAGCTCTCTTTGGGAAAAATAGGCAGAGGTGATAATTCTGCAAAAGAAGCGAGATCAAGTAGGATCTGGAAAACGAAACCAGTGGAACTTTCAGCATCCATCAGTTGTTACATCTGGCGCGTCTGAACCCCGGAGGTTCAGTAGTAAAATGAAAAGTTGTGCTGGGGAGAATCCCACTGAGGACCATGGAGCCTTTGCGTGATTAAAAATTTATTTAAAAAAACATAATGAGAAAACAAGTTGCTTTGTGCTTTACTGAGTGGTTTTATTTGGGATACGGCTGGGGAATTCAGGACTGGCCGGGTGTGGGCGCCTTATCAGTCAAGTGCAATAGTTAAGCGGAGACTGTCTTGTTTCTCACCAGCCCATGGGATGGTTGGGCCTGTGTGGTTGGGCCCATGGGACTGATCTCGGCGTGGGGGTCGGGGGGATGGAGAAATAGACTCCCCTACTCCAGACAGGAGAGGCCCTGAGGTCATATTGCAAGGGCACACATACCTTTGCGATGCAACATCAGAGCCTCTCCGTCAGGAATGGGGGAGTCTATTTCTCCATCCCTGGGGTCTGGACGGGACTTGTCCCTCGCTCTAGACCATAGAATGAGACAGAAATGGAGGTGAGCCCACTCCGAGTTAGGCCTCAGGTGGTCGTGGGCACGTCCACTCTACAGAGGGCTGGGGTTCCAGCCAAGGCAACCCCCCACCCCACTGAGACTACAGTCTTGCAGTCAGCATCATAGGACCCCCAAATCGGGAGCTGCACATTATCACTTTCACAACGACTCAAACTTCCTGCTGAAAGAAGCGTTTAGGGCTCGGCACCTATGGCTCAGCGGGCTAAGGCGCCAGCCACGTACACCTGAGCTGGCGGGTTTGAATCCAGCCTGAGCCTGCCAAACAACAATGACGGCTGCAACCAAAAAATGGCCGGGCGTTGTGGCGGGTGCCTATAGTCCCAGCTACTTGGGAGGCGGAGGCAGGAGACTCGCTTGAGCTCAGGAGTTGGAGATTGCTGTGAGCTGTGATGCTACAGCACTCTATCCAGGGTAACAGCTTGAGGCTCTGTGTCAAAAAAAAAAAAAGAAGCGTTTAGGAAGAAAATACAAAACCCGGGAGCTGGAGGAAGGATGGAAAGCAGAGGGTCCTTGCAGCCGACTTGCCAGCCCTGGCTACCCAGGGAGGAACCACTGTGTCCTGTAAAGTAGGTAAGGAGAAATCAAGCAGAAGCAAGGGCAGGCAAAGGCCCGCAAAGCCCAGCCAGCCTTGAAGAAAGGGGTCCTGACAGGTAAGCCCAAAGGAAAACTGGAGTAGAGTTTTGTAGACAGCCTGGCTTTTCCTCCAACACATAATAATGTAAGAAATGCCTGCGTTTTTTATTTTTACAAATTAAGTATAAGATGCTTTGTGCCCCGAGTCCTGGGCTGCTGGCAGGTCCAGTGGTCACCTTTGCTGAGTCTCCCTACCCAGCCTATGGAGCTGCAATTGCCAGAAGCTTGTTTCGGGGTCTTTTTGCCTGAGCATGGACAGAGATCTCCATTCAGAGTGGGATGTTCTGAGCGTGGGGTCAGCCCCCTTGGGCATCACCACCACCACCCCCCATGCATTCGTGTAGTGGGAGCTGGCAAGGCGCCCGCTGCTCCCAAAATCCTTTTCCATCTTGGGCTATCTGACCACACCCATCCGCATTCCGTGTCTCCCAGCGCCCCAAGTGACCTCGGCGACACTTGGATCAGCTCTTCTCTAAAACAAAAGCCTCTCAACCCTGACGTGGGTACTGCGGGTATCTAGGGAAACCCTAGGGGTTCAGACGTGCCAGATTTGCTGGAACTTAAAGCAGAAAAGGGTGTCAGGGATAGAGAGTGGGGAGAAGAAAGTCTCTCCTTTCCCTGACTACTTCACAGAGGTAAAATAAAACCTAAATTGACATCTCGATAGATGATTCTACCACTTGTCCCTTCTCTGTGTATCTGTCATCAGAACCGCTAGCAAGAGGCAAACTGGTCGGACTCCTCAAGGTCCACAAAAGGCTTTGGAGGAGTCCCCAGCTGGGGACACAGGTGTTCCTTTTCCAGCTACTAACACCTCGCCCCACCCACACACATCCTTTATTTCTTTCTTTTCCAATTTAAAGAAAGAATGCGAACTTGGCTTAGCTCACAGCTACGCTAGTTTTTATTTATGTCATGCTTCTTAATCCTTGCCGAGGTGCTAAGTTTGAGTCTTTTCAGGTTAGTCCACGGTAAAGCCACTTGGCCCCATTCAGGGCTGACTTCTTGACAACGTCCCAATGACTGGTACTTGCTCCTCTCCTGTCAAGGTCCCCAGCTCCTCAGACTCAAGGTGTCTGTTTCTGGAGCCTTTACCTTGAATCCAAACACCTACAGGAGTCCGGAAGGTGCTGCTCTAGCAACAGACCCCTCCTTCTCCCTGGCATGGAATTCGGGGTCCATGTGCCTGTCCTCTCCCTCTCTCTTACCATTCCAGAGTCCACCTGATGCCTCACTGCCCCCTCCTTCCCACCTCCTCACACCCCAACTTCCCCCAGGGTCCACCCGGCCTTGGCTTCCACCCTCCCTCCTCCAGCCCACGTGGGAAGTCTCCACTCTGGGGCCATGTTTTGAGATTTAAAAGCTTGAAGACAAGAAAACTGCTGTCCTGTCCACTAGTTCTACTCCAGACAATGTAGCCCAGGGGTGTGCCTGGGACTCTGCAGGATTGATTGAAGCTCAGCACATTTTGCTTACAGAGGATTCTAAGCAACCCTAGCCTCCCCACAACAAAGGCTTAAATCGAGTAGAGGCATTACATGAGTGCGATTCACCCAGTGAAACTGTCCTTCAAGCTTTTTAATGGCAGGGGAAACACTCACAATATAGTGTAATGTGATACTACATATAAATATTTATGTCGTCTAAAACACACACACAAGCACAGGACCAAAAAGGAAACCCAACTGTTGCCAGCAGTTATCTCTGAATGAGGACATAATGGGTGGTTTTACTTTCTCATTTCTAATTTAATGTATAGCCTGCATCCTCTACGGTGAACGCGGATTACTTTTATATTCAGCTCAGGATTATACTGTTCTTAAGAGAAGACCAGGGAGGCGTGTGGGGGAAACAACCTGAAAACAGCATGTAAGACCCTCGTTGGCCCTGCTTGCTGCAGGCCCACCGTTAGGCCACCCGGGAGGGCAGATGGATTCAGAGGACGAGGAAACCCAGCCCGTCGGGAGGGCTGGCTGGTGCCAGGGGCAACTCGGGGACCTCACCGGCTCAACACTGCAAAGGTTGTTTCCAGCTCCTTCCTTGGGGAGAGGGGCGGCAGGTGGGGAGACTGCCACACCTTCCTTCAGAGACCGAGCTTGCTGCTCAGAGGTCCACATCCCAAACACTGGCTTGCCAGGTCCTCAGGGCAAGGGAGAGAGAGAATGAAGAGGAAAGTCTGTGGGCCAGACCACTCCACTCCCGCCTGCGACCATCATTCCATGTCCGCTGTGCAGCTCCTGCCAGGGCCAGGACGTTCCAGGAGAGGAAACCACAGCTTTCCCCGAGGACCAGCATTCCGGCCCCAAAGACCCTCAGGCAAAACGGCACCTTCAAGTCCACCGAGGCCAGCAGAGCCCTGAGGTGGGGGAGGGGAAGCCGCAGCTCATCTCTTCCCCCGAGGGTGACGACAGGACCCGCCAGCCACAGGGCAGCCTCGTCTGTCTCTGAGTTGCTAGAGGGCTCTCTGCCTTCCCTGGTGGAATTTCCAACACATCTCCCTGCTGGAAGGCACGGGAGGACAGCTGCCTGATGACGGAGCTGACGGTTGAGAGCTGGCTGTTCTCAGGGCGGAGGGCTGCAGGCGTCCCGGAAAGTGACCAGCCTCTCACCTTCGCCCCCACAGGCTTTGTCCTGTCTGCCTGTCAAGCTCAGCTGTTTGCGGCCACGTTGCCTGCACAGGGAATGAAATGCACGTGGCCTCCCCAGCACAGGCATCGCCCCGGGGAGACCCCAGAAGACTAAGATGGGAGGCAAAGGTGCAGGCGGCGGGCGGGTTAACACTGAGCCAGGTCTTGAGCAAGAACTGAATATCAAACCAAAGCACATGTATGGTTTGAATCTTACTGGGGGGTGGGGAGTTCCTTGCTAAAGAGAAAGAGTTTAAAAGTCGAGTTTCTCTTTAAATTCGCATTGGGTCCTCAGAGGATGGGATTCGATTTGCCCTACAGAGGAAATGCAGTGACTGTACCTCAGGCCCAAAGGCAGATCCCTGAGCCAGCCGCCTCCGGAGCCGCGCTGAGCCCGGGGCGACTCTTCTGAAAGGGACTGGTTCAGAGGACCCAGACCCTCAAGGAGCCACAGGGCCAGTGACCAGGACCATGCTTCCCGAGCAAACATGCAGGAAGATGCCCAGAGACAACACCTCCCCAAACTCCCCACCAGAGCATTCCATAGACAGACGGGGACCCTTAAGAACCAGGCTCTGGAACTGCAGCCCAAATATGTTGGTCCAACTTGGGGTTCCTTTACTTTTATTTAAAGTTCATGGGATCCTGGGTGGTGCCTGTGGCTCAGTGGGTAGGGCGCCAGACCCATATACCGAGGGTGGCAGGTTCAGACCCGGCCCCAGCCAAACTGCAACAACAACAAAAACTAGCCAGGTGTTGTGACAGGCGCCTGTAGTCCCAGCTACTCGGGAGGCTGAGGCAAGAGGATCACCTAAGCCCAAGAGTTGGAGGTTGCTGTGAGCTGTGTCTTGCCACGGCACTCTACTGAGAGCGACAAAGTGAGACTCTGTTTCAAAAAAAAAATAAATTAAAAAATAAAAATAAATAAAGTTGGTGGGAACCCAGCACCCAGCTCCACTATGTAAGTTCACCCGTGGTTCCTCATCCTACAGCTCCCTAACCCCACTCGCCACCTCTCACTCAGTTTGATTCTCCCCAGCACTTATCCAATGTATGTTATTTGCTCGTGTGTTTAGAACATATGCTTCTAAACAGACCCAGAAGCAGAATCCGCCAGAGCCCTAACACACAGAGTGCCTCGCCTGTGATAAGCTCTCAACAAAAGTGTTCTGAAGGAACGAATCCAACCGGGAATGAGAGCTTGGTTGTATAAGGTCAGTCTTTTTATGGGAATTCCCCTATAAAGAATAATGTGTTTTGTCCTTGAAAATCTGGAGCAGAAAGTCTATTGGAATGTCCACACAATAACCTGTACGGGAATATTCATTGCAGCTGTATTCGTAACAGCATGAAATTGGGGAACAACCCCGACGCCCTTCAAGGAGTGAAGGTTGGTTCGTCCATACAATGAAATGCTACTCCGAAATGAAAGAGAAAGAACAGCTTGGGTAGATAGCAAGAGAACCTCACCACGTGAGAAAAGTCAGTCTCTAAAAGGATACATACACGTAATTCTATTTACAGTGTTTGTCCCTGGTTGGTGGAGGAAGACATATGTGATAAAAAGGGGAAGTCAGAGGGGTCTCGGGGGTCATGAATCAGTTCTCTGGCTGGGAGTGGTGTGATGAAATCGCTTAGAGCTGCACACATGTGCACACACAAAAGTGCATGAAATCTGAATTAGGTCTGTGCATTGTACCTGTGTAACTTTCCTGGTTTGATATTACACTGTATCTTAATTTATTTTCTGTTGCTATAACAGAATACCTGAGATTGACTAATGTGTAAAGAAAAGAAGTGCGGGAGGGATACCTGTATCTCAAAGGAGTAGGGCGCTGGCCCCATATACCGGAGGTGGTGGGTTCAAACCCAGCCCTAGCCAAAAACTGCAAAAGAAAAGCATATTCTTTGTATTGAGGCTGGGAAGTCCAAGGTTGGCAGGCTGCATCTGGTCAGGGTCTTGTTGCTGGTGGGGACTTTGTGGAGTCTCGGTGTGACACAGGGCACCACATGGCGAGGGGCTGAGGGCGTCACTCAGGCCTCTGTTCCTTCTCTTACAGGTGTAAAGCCACTGGTGCCCCACCCTCAGGACCTCCTCTAATCCTGACTACCTGCCAGAGGTCCCACCTCGCAATGCCAGTAGGACTTCCTACCCTCCTAATACTGCCAAACTAAGTTCCAACACAACGTACAGAGGAATCATTCAAACACGGCGTACTAGAAGTACATAAGATATTAACAGTGGGGGAAACTGCAACTTCCTCTGGATCGATAGTTATTTCAAAATTCAAAAGTTTTTATATCATATTGAAGTATTCTTAGTTTAGATAGGGACTCTATCTTGTTTTAAAATGCATAATTAAGGAGAGATAACTTTATCCTGTTGAGCACAACCTCACTGCAAAAGTGTTTTAAAATCCTACTGTATACAGTGTGTCTCCTACATAAGAAGGAACAACTACCCGAGTTCTTGGTAGATTCTGGTTATTAGCCATTTGTCGGATTTGTGGCATGCAAACATCTCCTCCCATTCTGAAAGTTGTCTGTTTGCTTTGTTCATTGTTTCCTTAGCAGAAACTTTTTCACTTGATCAAGTCCCATTTATTTATTTTTGTTGTTACCGCAATTGCCACTGGGGTCTTCTTCATAAATCCTTTCCCAAGATCAATAGCTTTGAGAGTTTTTCCAACATTAGAGTTTTTATAGTTTTGTGTCTTAGGTTTAAATCTTTTATCCATTGTGAGTTAATTTTTGTAAGTAGTGAGAGGTCTGGTCCAGTTTCACCTTTGACATATGGCTAATCAGCTCTCCCAGAACCATTTATTAAATGGGGATTCTTTGCCCCAGTGTTTGCTTTTGTTTGCTTTATCAAAGATCAGATGGTGATATGAGACTGGTTTCATCTCTAGGTTCTCTGCCATGAAATACTATTCAGCCATAAAAAAGGTGGATATTTGGGGTGGTGCCTGTGACTCAGTGAGTAAGGCACTGGCCCTGTATACCGAGGATGGCGGGTTTGAACCCGGCCCGGCCAAACTGCAACAACAACAACAAAAATAGCCAGGCCTTGTGGTGGGCGCCTGTGGTCCCAGCTACTCGGAAGGCTGAGGCAAGAGAATCGCCTAAGCCCAAGAGTCGGAGGTTGCTGTGAGGTGTGATGCCATGGCACCATGCACTCTACCAAGGGCAACAAAGTGAGACTGTCTCTAGGGCGGCGCCTGTGGCTCAAAGGGGTAGGGCGCCGGCCCCATATGCCGGAGGTGGTGGGTTCAAACCCAGCCCTGGCCAAAAACTGCCAAAAAAAAAAAAAAAAGTGAGACTGTCTCTTAAAAAAAGGTGGATATTTTGTTACAACTTAGATGGATTTGGAGAATATTTTACTAAGTATCATAAGAATGGAAAAACAAGCATCTCTTGTACTCAATACTAATTTCAAACTTAGAGATTAACAAAGTGCTCACATGACAGAAAAACTCAATTAAATTCAAGAAAGGGGGCTGGGGTCTGTGGGGTCCCACCCAGTGGGGACAATGAGCAGGTACATGGCACACTTCCTGGGGGAGGGGCACAGCTGCAACTTAGACTTTTCCGTACAAATGCAAATAATAGAACCTAATTGTAGGTACCCTCACATTAATCTGGAATTTTAAAAAAGAAAGAATATCCCAGACATCCAAAGAAAACTCCAGAAATTGACTATAGCCCCAGACCATAACCTGGAGAATCTTCTTAGAACGGCCACTATGGTCTTTTGTAACCGAGATCTGGAGAGAAAGGAGGAAAAAGAGAGAAAGGAACAGAAAAGAATGACAGCTCTAGTAATGGCACTCTGACAAAC
>CAUYRH010095439.1:0-42708 GCA_963574655.1 Perodicticus potto | reverse complement strand
CCTTTTCGTATTTTTCCTTCAGCTTTGCAGCCTTCTTTTCATCAGGCTGCTTGTCATCCGCAGCAGTGTTATTCCACATCTCTCCCAGCTTCTCTGCAACATCACCGATGGATAGGCCGGGATGTTCTCCTTTGATTTTTGGGCGATACTCAGAACAGAACAAGAAAAAGGCCGAAGGAGGCCTCTTGGGTCCATTGGGATCCTTGAACTTTCTTTTTGTTTCCCCTTTAGGAGGGATACAGGTTTTCATTTCTCTTTCATAATGGGCCTTGTCCGCCTTTGCCATATCTTCACATTTTCCTTTCTCTTTAGCAGACATGGTCTTCCACCTCTCTGAGCACTTCTTAGAAAACTCTGAGAAGTTGACTGAAGCATCTGGGTGCTGCTGCTTGTGCTCCTCCCGACAAGTTTGCACAAAGAATGCATATGATGACATTTTGCCTCTCGGCTTCTTAGGATCTCCTTTGCCCATGTTTAGTTATTTTTCCTCAGTGAGGCACAGAGTCTCCCAGTGCCCGTCTGGCTCTCACTTGCCCCGGCGCTGTCTCTATGGAGCTCAATGTACTGCAATGGCTCCACAATTTTTTTTTTTAAATTAGTCTGGTGTGCACCTATAGGCCCAGTGACTCGGGAGACTGACATGGGAGGATCACTTGAGCCTATGAGTTTAAAATTGCGATGAGCTATGGTCATACCACTGCTCTCTAGCCTTGATGACAAAGTAAGACTTGATCTTCAAAAAAAAAAAGAAAAAAAGAGAAACAACGGCATTAGAGAGGTGGAAAGAATGGGAAGAAAAGCCAACAAAGGCACATGCAGAAATCTTGAAGAAAAACCAAGACAGTGAGTGGGGCCAGTGGCTCAGTGGATAGGGTGCCAGCCCTGTATACCAAGGGTGGCAGTTTTAAACCTGGCCCTGGCCAAACTGCAACAAAAAAGTAGCTGGGTATTGTGGAAGGTGCCTGTAGTCCCAGCTACTTGGGAGACTGAGGCAAGAGAATCACCTGAGCCCAAGAGCTGGAGGTTGCTGTGAGCTGTGTTGCCAAAGCACTCTACCAAGGGTGATAAAGTGAGACTGTCTCTACAAAAAAAAAGAAAAACTAAGACAGCAAAAATACGGGTGAAAAAATGCATTTGATAGGAACATGCAAGACCCTGTAGTAGGAAAGCACCAAATAGAGAAGCCAATAAGTAACAGAACACTTGTAAAACAAAGACTTAGCTTTATCAAAGGGTGACAGCAGAGTCTGCGGTGGCTGCCCAGGAAGGGGAGCTGTCCTATCCTCCTACACTTTGTGTTGCAACAAATAAAGGGGCCATTTCGACTGCTAAAAACAACAAGAAAGACTTAAATTCAAGAAATTTCAATACACATATTATTACTTTTGAACTGCTGATTATAAGAATAATTTTTAAATTCCACTATCCAGAGACAAACACTATGTTAACATCTTGGTGCATTTCCTTCCTATCCTTTAAGAGGTTTTCTTCCACATTTTTTCTCTACAAAAACTTCACAAATATTCCTCCCATCTAAATTGTTTCCACACGTTTTTCTCTTATTTGTTTATTTGTTGGCAGGAAAGTTCAAGTATAATTCCACTTTTTTTGTTTTTTTTTGAGAGACAGAGTCTCACTTTATCGCCCTCTGAAGAGTGCTGTGGCGTCACACAGCTCACAGCAACCTCCAACTCCTGGGCTTAGGCGATTCTCTTGCCTCAGCCTCCTGAGTAGCTGGGACTACAGGTGGCTGCCACAATGCCCAGCTATTTTTTTGTTGCAGTTTGGCCTGGGCTGGGTTTGAACCCACCATCCTCGGTATATGGAGCCGGCGCCCTACCCACTGAGCCACAGGTGCTGCCCAGAACATTTTTATTCAACCAATTTGGGGCTATATATATAGTCTCATATCCTACATTTTTTTTGGTTGCAGCCGACATTGTTGTTTGGCGGGTCCAGGTTGGATTTGAACCCGCCAGCTCAGGTGTACGTGGCTGGCGCCTTAGCCTGTTGAGCCACAGGCGCCGAGCCATGAAATCAATTTTAAAACATCAAGTCAGCCAGTGTGGCTCATACTTGTAATCCCGGCACTTCAGGGAACCCAAGACAGGAGGATCGGCCAGGTGAGGTGGCTCAGGCCTGTAATCCTAGCACTTGGGAGGCCAAGGCAGGTGGATTGCCTGAGCATACATGTTCGAGACCAGCCTGAATAAGAGCAAGACCCCTGTCTCTAAAAAAAAATAGCCAGGAGTGTGGCCGGCACCTGTAGCCCCAGCTACTCTGAAAGCTAAGGCAAGAAAATCGCTTGAGCCCAAGTTTGAGGTTGCTGTGAACTATGATGCCACAGCACTTTACTGAGGGCCACAAAGTAAGACTCTGTCAAACAAACAAACAAACAAAAAACCAAGACAGGAGGATCTCTTAAGTCCAGGAAGTCGAGACCAGCCTGAGCAACATAGCAAGACCTCTCTCTGCAAAAAATTTAAAAATTGGCTCGGCAC
Source organism: Perodicticus potto (assembly GCA_963574655.1). Lineage (NCBI taxonomy): Eukaryota > Metazoa > Chordata > Mammalia > Primates > Lorisidae > Perodicticus > Perodicticus potto. The sequence goes on along the minus strand of CAUYRH010095439.1, from coordinate 40,207 downwards.
TTGTGGCTAAAGTGGCTGAGACACCAGCCACATACACCTGAGCTGGCAGGTTTGAATCCAGCCTGGGCCCGCGAAAACAACAATGACAGCTGCAACCAGAAAAATAGCTGATGCGTTGTGGCAGGCGCCTGTAGTCCCAGCTACTTGAGAGGCTGAGGCAAGAGAATCGCTTAAGCCCAGGATTTGAAGGTTTCTGTGAGCTGCAAATGCCACGGCACTCTACCAAGGGCGATAGCTTGAGGCTCTGTCTCAAAAAAAAAAAAAATTTAAAAAATCAACAAGGTGTAGTGGTGCACACCTGCAGTACTAGCTACTTGGGAGGCTGTTGTGGCAGGATCACTTGAGCCCAGGAGTTCAAGGTTACAATGAGCTATCACCTGGGGCCATTGCACTCCAGCCTAGGTGACAGAGTAAGACTGTCTCTTAAAAAAAAAATTGTGAAAAAAAATTATTTAAGGAGTCAAGCGTGGTGGCTCACACCGTAACCCCAGCACTTGGGAGACCGAGGCGGGTGGATTGCCTGAGCTCACAGCTTCAAGACCAGCCTGAGCCAGACTGCAAACTCTTTCTCTAAAAATAGGTGTGTGGCGGGCACCTGTAGTCCCAGCTATTTGGGAGACTGAGGCAAGAGAATCGCTTAAGCCCAGGAATTTGAGGTTGCTGTGAGCTGTGATGCCATGGCACTCTACCAAGGGTGAGAAAGTGAGACTCTGTCTCAAAAAAAAATTATTTAAACTATTTCTAAGTTTTGTCTATAATCTCACCTACTTTATCAACTGATTTCACATTTTAGTGTTTCTTTTCCACTTTAATCACTAGGGATATCACTATTTTTAGATAATTGAGGTAATAGGGTAGATAGTTTTTGTTTTTAGAGATTTATAAAGAATATTTTTAAAAATTATCCAGGGAAGATGGTACATGCCTGTAATCCTAGCAACTTTGAAGGATGTCAGTAGGATGATCATTTGAGCTCAGGACTTCAAAGCTGCTGTGAGCTATGGTCAAACCACTGTACTCAGCCTGGACAACAGAGTGAGACCCTAGCTCCAAAAAAAAAAAAGTATAGATATAGATACAGATTTCTGTATCTAATCAAATACTCTTTATATATAAGTAATAGCCTTGTTATAAATTTAGGAATTTATAAAAAGTTCTTAATGTTTTGAACTATAGTCTGAAAGTCTTCTGACAATAATGGTAGTGTAATTGTCTTTGTCTCACTGGATTTTTTTTTCTCTAAAAAATAAAAAGAATTTTATTTCTTTTATAGCTTCAAATGAATATTCCTCATAAAATAAAAATCACCCTTTATCATAGGCATTAAAGCCTACCATATAAAATTGGTAACAATTAACAGCTTCTTAGTCTCATTACATAAATAATCATTGAACCAATTGTTTTCTCCTTACCGTGCAAAGATGAATGGTCAATGCAACTGATTTCAGATTTTGCATTTTTTTTTTTTTTGTTGTTGTTGCAGTTTGGCTGGGGCCAGGTTTGAACCCACCACCCTCTGTATATGGGGCTGGCGCCCTACTCACTGAGCCACAGGCGCCGCCCCAGATTTTGCATTTTTTAACATTTAAATGTATACCAAGTTAATACGTTGGGAGAATTATACAAATAGGAAGAAAAATTTTAAATTCTTACACTTTTTGTGATAAGAGAATTCTAAGAAATTAAAAAGCATTTTTCTTTTTAACCTATGAAAGAAGTATAATGTGCAGAAAAGATGAAATATTTTTGTTCTGTAGGCAAATAATTGTGCTTCAGACTGGAGTCATTTTGAATTTGTGCTATTTTTCTTCTTAAGAGAACTCAGGAAGAAGAAAATCTTTTGAAAGAATTAAGCCATCCCAGGTGCTTTCAAACAATTCCTTTCTTTCCGAGAACTTCTAAGCCATCATACTACTGCCATAGGGAAGTTTTGGGGGGTAGTAGCCGGGTATCTTTCCTTCACACCTCTTCTTTTTCTGGTAGACTGCATAAAGTTAGCTAGAGAGATCTCAGGGGAAGGGAACTCGAGAATGAAGAGGCATTCATCTCCCCTGCAGGCAGTTGTGTCTGTGCAGTTTCCTTCTCACGGCCAAATTAGCTGCTCTCTGTCCGTTGATAAGGAGAAGACTCATTAAGAAAATAAAAAAAGACAAAAAAGAATTGTTGAAATCTCATTTTTCTGCCACACGAAAGTACGGCAGCAGCTCAAAGTAAGCCAAACAGTCTGTAAGTAGTCTGTGCAGTATCTGTGTGGCTCTCCTCACATCCGAATGACAACCTCAGAGAACTGCCAGTTGCATTTTCCAGAAAGGTTAATGATCACATCAGACAGGGTTATGTCTCACTGGATTTTGTAGTTTAGTGAAAAAAGTCTTTGCCCAACAAATGTATTTAAAATAGTTCTGTTGGGCGGCGCCTGTGGCTCAGTGAGTAGGGTGCTGGCCCCATATACCGAGGGTGGTGGGTTCAAACCCGGCCTCAGCCTAACTGCAACAACAACAACAAAAAATAGGTGGGCGTTGTGGTGGGCGCCTGTAGTCCCAGCTACTCAGGAGGCTGAGGCAAGAGAATTGCCTAAGCCCAGGAGTTGGAGGTTGCTGTGAGCAGTGTGACGCCACAGCACTCTACCCAGGACGATAAAGTGAGACTGTCTCTACAAAAATAAATAAATAAATAAAAAATAAAATAGTTCTGTCAACTCAGCACCTGTAGTACAGTGGTTATGGTACCAACCACATACACTGAAGTTGGCCGGTTCGAACCCAGCCTGGGCCAGCTAAAAATGACAATGACAACTGCAACAAAAAATAGCCGGGGACAGCGCCTGTGGCTCATTGAGTAGGGCACTGGCCCCATATACTGAAGGTGGTAGGTTCAAACCCGGCCTCGGCCGAATTGCAAAAATAGAAAAATAGCCGGGTGTTGTGGCGGGCACCTGTAGTCCCAGCTACTTGGGAGGCTGAGGCAAGAGAATCACCTAAGGCCAGGAGTTGGAGGTTGCTGTGAGCAGTGTGATGCCACAGCACTCCACTGAGGGTGATGAAATGAGACTCCGTCTCTACAAAAAAAAAAAATAGCCAGATGTTGTGGTGGGCGCCTATAGTCCTAGCTACTTGGGAGGCTGAGGGAAGAGAATGGCTTAAAGCCCAAGAGTTGGAGGTTGCTGTGAGCTGTGATGCTACGGCACTCTACTGAAGGCAACATAGTGAGACTGTCTAAAAAAAAAAAAAAAAAATAGGCGGCGCCCATAGTTCAGTGGGTAGAGTGCCGGCCATGTACACCAAGACAGGTGGGTTCACACCTGGCCTGGGCCTGCTAAACAACAATGACAACTGCAAAAAAATATAGCCGGGCATTGTGGTGGGAGCCTGTAGTCCCAGCTACTCAGGAGGCTGAGGCAAGAGAAAGAGAATCGCTTAAACCCAAGAGTTTGAGGTTACTGTGAGCTGTGACACCACAGCACTCTACCAAGGGTGACAAAGTGAGACTCTGTCTTCCAAAATAAAAATCAAATTAGTTCTGTCATCTCATTTGTACATTTTGTCTTTATTGTGATTTAGTTAACTTTATTATCCTCATGAGATGGTAGCTTTGTGAAAAAGACTTACCAAAATCAACATTTAAACACCTTTATAGCTCCCTTACCAGGTAAAGCCAGATAGACAGGCATCTTTTGAGCTGATACCTCACTTCAGTTTATAGGCAGTTTGGTAACCACCTATCCTCAAGGCTTCATGTTATGATGGTTTAATTGTTAAGTCCTGGACAGCGAACATTTATACTTTCAACCAACTACCTTCATATAAATATCTTGGGAGGTGCTGACCTAGAATGGGTGTGAGAAGGCTCCTGGTTTCTTCTTTGCCTCACTTAACATCTATTTTAAGGTCAAAGCAATATCTGCACATTATTTTTCCTTCAGTCCTCCAGACACTGGAGTTCCAGTCCTTTCCATGCCCTCTGTCTCTTGGGTTGCAGAGCAGCATGGAAGAACTGCAGGAATCCAGGAATTCATTTTCTGGAATCCAGCCAGTCATGGGTGCCAGCTTTGTCTCCACACACCAGTAGTTGTAACACAATTGTGTTATATTTCCTGAATCACCCCTAACAGAATGCAGTCTTCTCATCTGGGCTGGGAATGTTGAAAATGCTCAGCTTTGGGTGGCGCCTGTGGCTCATCGAGTAGGGCGCTGGCCCCATATACCGAAGGTGGCAGGTTCAAACCTGGCCGCCTCGGCCAAACTGCGAAACAAAAAAATAGCCAGGCATTATGGTGGGCTCCTGTAGTCCCAGCTACTCGGGAGGCTGAGGCAAGAGACTCGCCTAAGCCCAGGAGCTGGAGGTTGCTGTGAGCTGTGTGATGCCATGGCACTCTACTGAGGGTGATAAAGTAAGACTCTGTCTCTACAAAAAAAAAAGAAAAAGAAAAAGAAAGAAAATGCTCAGCCTTGTATAGAAATTCTTAGGTTCTCATTAATACATTTCACAAAAGTAAATGATTATTGTTTGATAGGGTTCAGATATTTAAACGGCCAGCATTTCACTGGGTTAAAGTCCTAGGTGAGGTACTGGGTCAATGCACACCAGCTGGCTCTTGCTAAGTGTTACCTAAGCATGTTTTTAGAAAGATTATGTCAGTTTACTTGGCCATTAGCCAGGTGTGAATGCATCTGTTTCCCAAAGCTCTGGCCAGCGTTAGGTATTTAATTTTTACTTGGTTTAATGGCTGTTAATCAGGACCCTACTTTACATAGTCTTTAATTTGTATTTCCTTAATTACTAAGGAAGTTGAGTCTTTAAAAAATATATATGTTTATTGTTTGTATTTCTTCTTACGTACTTATTCAATTCAAAGCAACAGACATACTTGGAGGGTCTGCCATGTGCCAAGTGGTGTGTACTACCCTCAAAGATGAAGGACCTAATGAACATGACCATTTGGAACAGGATAGGGGGAAACAGAATAGTACAGAAAATGTATGACTAACTGTACTTTGTAGATAAGAAGAACAACACTGACAGACGGTTTGGGCAGTCCTCTGGATGGTAGACAGAGAAGGAAGGGGTTGACCCTGCCTGAAATAAGTTAGGCATTTCCAGGGCATGTGACTTTAGAGCTAGGACCAAACAATGACTAAGATTTATCCAGGTGAGAAAAAGATGTGTGGGGAGAGGGAACAACATGTACAAAGGTAAAGGAATAAATATGTGGGATTATGACTCTTCCATTATAGCTGCAACATGGAATGCTAGGACTGAGGGACTGGCTGGAAAGTAATGCTCAGGGATAAACTCAGCGATCTGATCTTTGTCCTGAGGATGTTTTTGTTCTTAAAGAGGAATGATATGAGACTTGGTGCCCATAGCTCAGTTGTTAACGGAGCCAGCCACATGCACCAAGGCTAGCGGGTTTGAACCCAGCCGGGGCCTGCTAAACAACGACAACTAAAAATAGCTGGGCCGGGTGGTGCCAGTGGCTCAGTCAGTAGGGCGCCGGCCCCATATACTGAGGGTGGTGGGTTCAATGCAGCCCCGGCTGAACTGCAACAAAAAAATAGCAGGCATTGTGGCGGGCTCCAGCTATTCGGGAGGCTGAGGCAAGAGAATCGCCCAAGCCCAGGAGTTGGAGGTTGCTGTGAGCTGTGTGACACCACGGCACTCTACTGAGGTTGATAAAGTGAGACTCTGTCTTTACAAAAAAAAAAAAAAAAAAAGAGTTTGAGGTTGCTATGACGCCATGGCAGTCTACCCAAGGTGACAAAGTGAGACTCTGTCTTAAAAAAAAAAAAAAAAAAAAGTTGAAATTAGAAAAAAGTCACTTTCTTGGTAATTGCTGATGTTTGCTCAACACTTTGTATTGTATAGTGCTTTTTTTTTTTTTTTGAGACAGTCTTACTATATTGCCCTGGTTTTTTTTTTTTTTTTTGAGATAGTCTTACTCTATTGCCCTGGGTTACCTCACAGCAACTGCAAACTCTTGGATTTAAGTGATTCTCTTGCCTAAACCTCCCAAATTGCTGGGATTACAGGTGCTCACCACAATGCCCAGCTATTTTTTTGTTGCAGTTGTCATTGTTGTTTTAGCTGGCCTGGGCAGGGTTTGAACCCGCCAGCCTCGGTCGGTGTATGAGGCTGGTGCCATAACCACTGTGCTATGGGCACTAAGCCTGTATATGCTTTTTAATATATATGATTTTGCTTGATTTCTCATAAACATCCTTCTGAGGTGGGTATTCTACTTTACAGATGAGAAGCTGAGGCCTATGCTTTGGTATTTGGTTCAGGGGATGCAAAGAGGGAAAAGGTAGCCTAACTTGTAAGTGGTAAAGATAGAATCTGAATAAGGCATTCTGATGATCATGCTACTTCTAGAAAACATGACAGGACTGTGTGGTATGGAGGAATAAAATAAGATTTCTAGCTTGGAATGTTAGAGAGCTCACAGACACAGCAGGTTATCTACTTGGCACCAGATAATACAAGTGACTGGTGTTCTGTAAATGTCCAAAGCTATATTCTGAGTTATCCACCTACTCACACCACACCATGCTTACCATTTCCTCTATGCTGAGGCTCTCAGGAGGGCTGATTATTGGGCGGGGGGAAGTGATAGCACAGAAAGTAAGCTTGGAGTGTTTATCCTGGAGAAAGTACTACCCAGGTTTTTGTGGTGAGGATTTCATTCACTCACTCACCTATGCAACAAATATTATCTGAGTACTCACAATGATCTCAGTGTTAGTAGAAAGATGATGAGCAAAATAGACAAAATCTCTGCACTCATGGAGCTCAGGGACAAGTGGGGAAAATAGACATTGATGAGGAAATCACAAAAATAACTAAGAAATTATAACCTCTCATTGAAGGAAAGAAATCACATTCTCTGAGAGCAGTTTTTTTTTCTTTGTATAGACAGAGTCTCACTTTATCGCCCTTGGTAGAGTGCCGTGCATCACACAGCTCACAGCAACCTCCAACTCCTGGCCTTAGGCGATTCTCTTGCCTCAGCCTCCCGAGTAGCTGGGACTACAGGTGCCCGCCACAATGCCCGGCTATTTTTCTGTTTTGCAGTTCGGCCGAGGCTGGGTTTGAACCTGCCACCTTTGGCATATGGGGCCGGTGCCCTACTCGATGAGCCACAGGTGCTGCCCTCTACGAGAGCAGTTTATATAAAATAGGGGCATCAGACCATGTCCAAATGTAAGAGAAGGTTTCCCCAAAGAAATATTTTCTGGAAATTTTTCTTTTTCTTTCCCTCTTCCACACACACTTCCCCCCAAGCCTCACATTAAACCTCACAGGGAAAGACATGTAAAATATCTTCATTTGGAGAAATCCAGGGCTCAGTGTATATTCTCTCTCTCTCTCTTTTTTTTTTGTAGAGACAGAGTTTCACTTTATGGCCCTCAGTAGAGTGCCATGGCATCATACAGCTCACAGCAACCTCCAACTCCTGGGCTTAGGCGATTCTCTTGCCTCAGCCTCCCAAGTAGCTGGAACTATAGGTGCCCACCACAAAGCCCGGCTATTTTTTTGTTACAGTTTGGCCAGGCTGAGTTCGAACCCACCACCCTCAGTATATGGGGCTGGCGCCCTACTGACTGAGCCACAGGCACCACCCTGAGTGTATATTCTCTATATGCATTTGTAAACCTTTTATAATGATTTACCCTGACATTTCCATGTGTCTAGTCCACAATACTCCTTTATTGACATTACCTGATTAGAATACTGATCACAACCTTGTAAGGTAGGCAGGTAAGTATGACTATCTGCATTTTGCTGATGTGAGTCTCATAGAAGTTAAGTAACTTGCCTAAAACCAAGTTACCTAATTGTTAATGGTGGGGCTAGGACTTGAACCCAAGTCTTGTAACACTTAGATGACGTTATTCTTTTCCTCCAACTCTTGGGTTTAAGTGATTCTCTTGCCTCAGCCTCCCAAGTAGCTGGGACTGAAGGTGCCCACCACAACACCTGGCTAGATGATGTTATTCTTTTTTTTTTTTATTTGAGACAGTATTTCAAGTTGTCAGAGTGCTGTGGTGTCACAGCTCACAGCAGCCTCAAACTCTTGGGCTTAAGTGATTCTCTTGCCTCAGCCTCTCTAGTAGCTGGGACTACAGGCACCCGCTGCAATGCCCAGCTATTTTTGTTGCAGTTGCCACTGCTGTTTTAGCTGGCCGGGGCCGGGTTTGAACCCACCACCCTTGGTATATGGGCCAGTGCCCTACCCACTTCTCACATGAACTGGAGCAGCTGTTCCAGTCCTATAACTTCGAGCAGTTGCAGGACATGAGGCCCTTTTTGGAGGAGTACTGGTGAAGCTTGGGGAATTGATCCCCAAAAGTTGAATGAGTTGATCTGTGCCACAGGTACCGCCCCGATGTTATTCTTGTAATATTCATTCTTTCATTTACTTGTTCATCCATCAAACATGTGCCGGTCACTACCTGAGTGTAAGGCTGTGGATGGAGCAATCAGGAGCCACTGAAGAATTTTTTTTTTTTGAGACAGAGCCTCAAGCTGTCATCCTGGATAGAGTGCTGTGGCATCACAGCTCACAGCAACCTCCAATTCCTGGGCTCAAGCGAGTCTCCTGCCTCCACCTCCCAAGTAGCTGGGACTACAAGTGCCTGCCATAACGCCTGGCTATTTTTTGGTTGTAGCCATCATTGTTGTTTGGCAGGCCCGGGCTGGATTCGAACCCGCCAGCTCAGGTGTATGTGGTGGGTGCCCTAGCCGCTTGAGCCGCAGGCGCCGAGACGCCATTGAAGAATTTTAAACAGGACAGCAGTATGATCCAATTCAGGTTTTAGACAGAACTGTCTTCTGCGTAGGTCAGAAAGTGCTGGTTTTCTAAGTAGGGTGCAAGACAACCTATGGAGTCAGAATAGCTGAGGTTTGGGATCAAGAATATGGCAATCAGCCAGTTTGGGGAACTCTTTTCTAATTCCAATGCAATAAAGAGAAAGAGCCCTGAGAAAGAGGTGGTACAACCAGTTAACATGACTATGGAGGTGGCTCTAGAAACCAGGTGAGAGGTAATGAGATTCACAAAGGGACGCACTTTTGAGTCATTTAGATGGCAAAGACCGGACTTAAACTCCACCCTTACATGGACAGTGGCTGGGAATCCTATTTGGGTCCACTGGCTCTAGAGGCAGCCTGTGGGCTTTACTGCACATAGCCATTTATATCCACATCGTGACTTTAAATATTTTATATTTATTTTCCTTAACACTGTTTTGCAAATTTCCACCTTGTCTCAGACTGCCTCAAGCCTTGTATTACTCCTTCACTTTCCATAAAATCTGGGAGAGAAATAATGGACAGCCAAGTAAAACCTTAAAAGTTTGAAACATTGTTTTCTTTGTAGCTGGATACACACTGGAAGAAGTAGATTTGATTAGACAAGCACAGACTGGGGAAAGAAAACAGCAGGCCTTTGTGAGATACACTGGACCTCCTCCACCCTAAACCCTAAGATGCGGCCAGGGAACCTGAAGACAGTAATTCCAGAAGCCCATAGGATAACCTCATTTCCTCCCAAAGGTTGTCAGTGTCAGACTAGAGCCCTTTGGGAATTCAGAAAACTGTAAAGAAACCACAACAACCTCAACAACGACCTTCCCAAACATCAACAACCTCAATGATAAAATTCATTAAAATTCGCAGTGTAACCTGGTTTCTTGTACCCTCAATGAATCCCCAACAATTAAAAAAAAAAAAAAAATCATTGGGTGGCGCCTGTGGCTCATCGAAAAGGGCGCCGGCCCCATGTACCGAAGGTGGCGGGTTCAAACCCAGCCTTGGCTGAACTGCAAAACAGAAAAATAGCCGGGTGTTGTGGCGGGCGCCTGTAGTCCCAGCTACTCGGGAGGCTGAGGCAAGAGAATTGCCTAAGCCCAGGAGTTGGAGGTTGCCGTGAGCCATGTGACGCCAAGGCACTAAACCGAGGGTGATAAAGTGAGACTCTGTCTCTACCAAAAAAAAAAAAACCATCATTAAAATTCATCTCCTTCCTTCCACGACCACAGATCAGAGACAGAAAGAACTACAGGAGAAACTCTGGGTTGCCCAGCTTGGTATTTCCTCATTGCGGGCCTGGGTTTCCCAAAATCTCAGGGAGCTTGAAAACTGACGCCCTCATCTCTGAGTGAGAGGTTATGGCCACTCTCTCCTCACTGCCAAGCAGGTTAGGATTAAAGCAAACTGAGGCAAAGGCTATGGTTGCCAATGGCACGAAAAAGTCTGGCTGGTTCAGGTACACCCACAGGCTGCTCAGGTGGAGCGCCGTTGTAAGACGTGGAGAAGATGAGAAAGTAGGCGGACCATGGGCCTACAACTATATTTGGGGCGGGGCGTGTGAAGAGCGGGGGAAGGTGGCCTTGAGGATAACCAATCAGAGATCGGGCTGAGGTCTAGGGGCGTAACAGGGGTGTATCTTAGTCGAGATTGGATAACTGCAGGGCATAGGGAAGGGGTAGCGCGCCGCCTGGGCCTGCCAGTTTGCAATTCCGCGTTATATACCTCAGTGACGGTGGTAGTAGGAGCTGGTTGAACTGCAGCACACGTGCCTGGATTGACACCCTCCTCATCTTCCTTAGGGGTTCCTTCTGTCCTGGGTCCGTTCGGTCTCGCCCCGAGGTTCATTCCCTTCTCTGCTCTCCCAGTCTCTCGCACAGCCACCCAAGCTTTAGACCTAGAAGTCTGCAGAAAGAATTGGTCACAGCCATGAATCTCTCACACGAAGTGGAGCAGCTGTTGCAGCCCTATAACTTCGAGCAGTCGCAGGACATGAGGCCCTTTTTGGAGGAGTACTGGTGAGGCTTGGGGAGGAGAATGGTCATGCTAGGGGCCTAACCCTGCTGATTGTTTTTGTGGGAGGACAGGGGTCTGGGGGGGGCAGGGCGGGTATTGAATGCTTGCAGTGATTTTTGTTACAGAGCATATATGTATCAGACTCACCGTACTGGCTCCACATTACCTTTGTGCAAGGTACAGGTAGTGTGGCACCTCAAGGAAATTGGAGCTGAAAGGAAGAAGGTAGAAGTAAAAGGTTGAAAGAGAGGAATATGGGAAGATACAGAAGCCAAAGGGAAAGAATATAGTGAGAACTGTCACTGAGGAATGAGTTTGACCTGAACCCCTACTAGATAACTCTTTCCCCATCCTTTGTAGCTGTATGTGTGTGTGCTAGCATCGTGCTGGTTCCCAGGGATAGTTTGCACTTCACAAGTATGTTGTTCCCCAAATGCTGTATGGTCTCTGCTCTGGAGCAAATCAAAGGAGCTCTTCCAAGCTTTCCCCAGGCTCTCCGACTTTGATTTAAAGCTCCTCAGAGGTGTTTGTAGGCTAACTATATGCTCCAGGCTAATTTGTCATGACTCAATCAGCCAGAAGCTATTGCCACATTCTTAGACCACAGCCCTGGAGAAAGATGGATTAGTGCCTGGGGAAGATGTTTACACACTCTTTCTCTGTCCCATTTCAGTATCCTAAGAGCAGGCAACAATCAACCACCCACCAACCCCACTGAGAGAGCAATAATTTTAGAAACCTTGGGCATAGCTCCTGCCCTGTGTCAGATACTTTATACTTAGTACTACCGCCAGGAGAAGAGTACTAATCCACCTTTACAAATGAGGAAGCTGGGCTCAGAGAATTAAGTTAGTTTTTCCAGTGTCACATCGCTAGTAAGTGGCAGAGCACTGACCTGGAGAGATGAATGGGCATAACCAGCACTCACCCATGAACTCATTCTCTCTGCCTTTTGCCTGCCAGGGCAACCTGTTTCCCCATAGCTCTGATCTACCTGCTGCTTACCTTTGTGGGGCAGAACTACATGAAGGCACAGAAAGGCTTCAACCTGCAGGGGCCTCTCATCTTCTGGTCTTTCTGCCTTGCAATCTTCAGGTAAGACACTCCCTCCTCCTACTCCCTGCCTATTCTTTAGACCTTAGACCTCCATTCTATCTCTTAAAGATTTCCAGAATCTTCAATTGCATCAACTCCCATCTTATCCCCAAGTTGCCGCACAACATTCTCCCTATCCCATTCTTTCAGCTTTAGTTCCCCTCCTAGCTTCCACTGTCTTCCCATATTATTGTTTTCTTTCTTTTCTAGACTCCAACCTGGCAGTCTCTGCTTCATCTCTCTTGCACTCAAGTCTGTACTTGCAACAAATTTCTCCAGCCCTAATAGTCTCAGCTCCTAAAACCCTCTCCCAAGACCTTCCAATAACTACTCCCAGCCCTCCCTTCCCATTGTTTCTCCTCCAAACTGCTTCAATCTTCATTCTTCTACTTATCTCCTCCCAAGCCTTATCCCATCCCAAGAACTCCATTCTCTAACTCGACTTTCAGTCCCATCCCCCTGCATTCCCTGGTCTTTCCCCAGCCCTCTTCTCTAGACTACTGGTTGGAGCTACCAGATTAATCCAAGGATATCAGAAGCTGTGATATCCCCCTGGAAGGGTGGAAAGGTGGTGGAATTTGGGACTGAGTGACCTGGCCAGGCCAAGGGGAAAGATGGATTGGTGCCTGGGGAAGATGCTTAAACCCTCTTTCTCTGTCTCCTTTCAGCATCCTAGGAGCAGTGAGGATGTGGGGCGTTATGGGGACTATACTACTAAGAGGGGGACTAAAACAAACTGTGTGCTTCACCACCTTCACCAACATTTCCATAGTCAAGTTCTGGTCCTGCCTTTTTCTTCTCAGCAAGATCATTGAACTCGGTGAGTGGTAAGGCTTTGTCTCTCTGCACCCAGTGAACTGTATCCCTCCTCAGGGCCCTCCTTTCACCCACCACAGAGTTCCTTCCTCATCCCTAGGTCCTAATAACACTTTCACTCAAGCCCCTCTACAGATTCTCTTCCATAAAGATCCTCTGCCTCCCTTGAGACTCTCTCCTGTGCCCCCATGCTCAGTGTGGAGGGTGGTCCCAGTACTGGGTGGTATGACAGCTATGACTCCCCATCTCCCAGGAGACACAGCCTTCATCATCCTGCGTAAGCGGCCGCTCATCTTTGTGCACTGGTACCACCACAGCACAGTGCTAGTGTACACAAGCTTTGGATACAAGAAAAGAGTGCCTGCAGGTGGCTGGTTCATGACCATGAACTTTGGTGTACATGCCATCATGTACACCTACTACACTCTGAAGGCTGCCAATGTGAAGCCCCCCAGGGTGCTTTCTATGCTCATCACCAGCCTACAGATCCTGCAAATGTTTATAGGAGCCATCGTTGGCATACTGACTTACATCTGGAGGCAGGAACAGGGATGCCAAACCACACTGGAGCCCCTCATCTGGTCCTTCATCTTATACGCAACATATTTCATCCTCTTTGCCCACTACTTCCGCCAAACCTATATCAAGCCCAAGGTCAAAGCTAAGGCCAAGAGTCAATGAAAGGTTGGAGAGAACAATGAAACCCCAGGCTCTCTCTTTCTTAGGGTACTAAGGGGCTAGGCTTAGGTTTGGGAGAATGATTAGAGTGCCTTACCTGCATGGTTTCCACACAGGAATGTGTATACCCCGGGAGGTGGTAGGAAGTTATGGCTGACAAGAAGGGTCAGCCCTGGGATGAGGGCATGGTATGATACTTTGATATTTCTGTTTTTAATGTGAAGGCCAAGCAGGCCCTGGGATTGGGGTGGGACTGAGGAGGATCCCCACAGCTATTTATATTTCTACCTGGAAATATTTATTCTTCTTGCTTTATTTTTTTAATTAAAGATTTCAAGAAGATTGGGGGATTTGGTGGGGAAAGGGGGCTTCTGTAGTGGGAGGCAGCTCCTGGTAGGGGGGTGATCAGCAGGTGGGAAGCCTGAGGGTGTGTTGTGTGGAAGGATGAGAGGCACACGCAGACAATAAGAATCCTAGGCCTTGTAGGCACTTAATAAGTGTCTGTTGCAGACCAGAATTTTATTGCTGTTAGGAACAATGAGAAACAGGTGCAGAGAGGTGGAGTAATTTATCTAAAGTCATAGTCTCAAATTGCAGAATTGATCCCTGCAAGTAAGCTTTCGAAACCAGTCCTACCAGCTATTTTCCCTGAGACCACGAGGTGGCGCCGTAGCACCGGCTTTGGCCGACGCCAGCCAATTAGCTGGTCCTCCAAGCCCCACGCACGCACCTCTGTGCTCCAGGAATCCCAAAGCTTCCCCATCCTGGACGTGGGAGGGTGAATGGGACTGACCCCTTGAAGCCTGGACCCTCACCTCGTCCCTGTACATTCAAGCTGTCCTTCAGACACGTGGGGAAGGATGAAGGGAAGAGGGCCCAACCGCAACTCTGAATCATCAGGCCTTTGATAGTCCGCGCACGTTTATTTCATTTATCTTTGAAAACTGGGGAAGGGGAGTCTGGAGAAGGCGGGATGGGCCAAGGATGAGTTGGCCCCCGGGAATCTGGTCCCTGTTCCTGGCCTTAGTCCCAGGAGTGCGGTCTGTGTGTAGGGCTTAGCCCACCCCTCAAGGCTAAGAGGGGGAAGTCCCTCTCCTGAGCCGGCCGCCCCCCAACTGCCCAAACACCCCTCTCAAACCCTGGGGCAGGGGAAAGTCAGTCAAGACGACCCCAGTCCGGGAGGCTGTGAATTGTCGTCCCCACCCTCGGAGATGCTCCTCCAGCCGGGCAGCTCATACTGGCCGTTCCACAGCGTACTGGCACGGACTGAGGTTGGCGGCCGGGGGCGGTCCGGGCACAGCGGGGTAGCTGAAAGAGGCGTGCTGTTTGGCTTTGAGCCGCAGACTAGCCAGGCTCGAGTTACACGGGTCCCGATATACGTAAGGGGAGGAGGCGGCTGCAGCGGCTGCGGCAGCGGCCGAGGCGTAAGGGCAGGACACTGCCCCAGAGGACACGGCAGCCGGAGCCAACCCGGGAGGGCCCCCGCCCAGGCCCTGCAGGGCCCCGGGTCCTGGCACGGTGCCCGGGGCAGCCGCGGCCGAGGGCACCATGGAGGCGGCGATGGAGCTGGGTGGCGAGAAGACGGGTTGCGAAGCTAGAGGCCCCACGTTGACCGAGTTGAAAGCGAACGGGAAGGTCTTGGCAGCGAGCGGCGGGGCGAGCGCCTTGGGTGGCCAGTTGCCGTAAGAGTAGCCAGGGTACACCTCCTCGTAGGGCGGGACCAGCCCCCCGAGGGGCGCCGCGAAGCCGCCCTTGCACAGCTCGGCCTGTTGGCTGCGCTCACGCTTCCGCCACTTGGCGCGCCGGTTCTTGAACCACACCTGTGGGAGCGGAGTAAGGAAGTCAGGGCCTGGGGCCGCGCGGCCAACGGGGGTTCGAACCCGGGCCAGGACTGTGCGAAGGCTAAACAAGATGAGGTGGCGGACACAATGGGAGGAGAGGAGAGGAGCGTTGGGAGTCAGGGGCCGAAGAACAGAAGATGTGGGTGAAAGGACTGAGTAAGCGGCATCAGGATCTGGGGGAACAGTAGGATGGGGTGAAGGAGAGGTGAAGCGGGGAACAAGAGAAGTTGTCCGGGAGAACCCCCTGGTCCAGGAGGCAGTGAGCGTAAGAGCAGAGACCCGATGTAGGGCTGCGGGCGCAGCGGGTGTCGGGCGTTGGGCTGGAGGATGGGGGCAGGTGGGCAGAATCGCAGGCTGCTGGTTTCCAAGCTGCTAACCGAGGACTCACAAGGGGGGGGGCTGGGGTCAGGAGAGCTTACCCGCACGCGGGCCTCGGTGAGGTTGGTCCACACCGCGATCTCCTCGCGCGTGCTCATGTCGGGGTAGCGGTTCCTCTGGAAGGTCGCCTCCAGTTCCTGCAGTTGCTGGCTCGTGAAGTGAGTGCGCTGCCGCCGCTGCTTCTTCTTCAGTGAGCCGTCTTCTGGGGAGCCGCCAGGCAGCGAAGTTGAGGCTTTCTCCGAGTCTGGTGGCCAGAGTACCGGCAGGTCACAGGCCTGCGCCGGCACTCCTGAACCGCGCTCTGCCACTTGGGCTTCACTCCACTGTCCCACCCAGCTAGGATTGAGCTGTTATCTCCTCCACCCCCAGAAGGGGGCGCGCTCACCGCTGTGCTCTTGGCCCTTGCAGCCGTGTTCCGGGAGCTGCGGGTGTGGAGTGCCCGAGTCCGACAGCGACAGGGCGGGGCTGCGGGCCTCCGCCTCGCTGAGCAGGCCAAACTCCATGGAGAGAGGGCTCTGAGGGAAGAGAAAACTCAGACCAGGTTCATGGGGGTAAAAATCTCCCGATTATCTGGTCCCAGCAGTGTTTGTCCACACTTCCTTGTCTACTTTCTCAGCCCAGACAAAGCCACCGCTGCGTGGGGTACCCTAGGAAAGAATGGGGCAACGTAGCCTAAGGGAGAAAAGGTGTACACTCAGAGGTTTTATATACTCTATTTCCTTTTGTTAACTGCTGGACACCTAGAACTGTGCCTGGTGCTGTTTGGTGTTCAATCTATTTTTCTTTCTTTTTTTTTTTTTTTTTAGATTTTTGTACTGCTTGGAATGATATTTATTGAATTAACAAAAATGCACACTATTGCACACCACCACCTCACCTAAACTTCATCATCGAAGACTTCAATTCCTTTCCACATGAACACACAATATCCCCATGTACTCACACACATCCTTCAGCCAGTCGTACCTGCAGCATAGCCCAAATGTCTATTATTTACTCTCCTTAGGACAGATTTTACTCAGAAGCAGGTCTGATATTTCTCCCATGACAATAACCGGTTGCTGGTGTCATTTATGGGTACTTACTATGAACTTTCATCTTATCTCTCCCCTCACAAGAATACATCAAAATTAAACATTAGCACCATTTTTTCAGATGAGAAAACTAAGACTTGAAATCACTTGTTTAGGACCACAAACCTTATAAGTAGTGGAATTGTGATCTGAACCAGGTCTATGAGTCTCCTAAATGAATGCTTTTACTTCATTTTGCTTTTTCCAATCATGTTCTTTGGGACACACCAGAAATCCCCCCAGGGACTCAGCTGGAACTCAAGCCTAGCTTCCTCCAGTGTGCTTTAACTAGGGCAGCTCTGGTGTTGTCTGCTTTGTTTATTATTTCTGAAGCGGCCAGGTGCAGTGGCTCGTGCCTATAATCCAGCAATCTGGGAGGCTGAGGCAGGTGGATTACTTGAGCTCAGGAGTTCAAAACCAGTTTGAGCAAGCATGAGACCCCATCTCTAAAAATAGCTGGCTGTCTCGGGCCTATAGCTCAAGCAGCTAGGATGCCAGCCACGTACATCAGAGCCAGTGGGTTCGAACCCAGCCCGGGCCTGCCAAACAACGGTGACAACTACAACCAAAAAAAAAAAATAGCCAAGTGTTGTGGCGGGCACCTGTAGTCCCAGTTACTTGGGAGGCTGAGGCAAGAGAATTGCTTAAGCCCAAGAGTTGGAGGTTGCTGTGAGCTGTGATGCCACGGCACTCTACCCAGGGTTACGGCTTGAGACTATCTCAATAAATAAAAATAAAAATAGCTGGGTGTGTTGCTGTTTGGCCTATAGTCGCAACTACTAGGGAAGCTGGGGCAAGAAAATCGCTTGAGCACGGGAATTTGAGGTTGTATGAACTATGATGCCATGGTACTCTACTGAGGGTGACAAAGTGAGACTCTGTCTCAAAAAATGAATAAAAATAGTTGTGAAGAGATTTTATTTGAAGGAAGAGTTCTGAGATCAAACACAAGTTTTTCTTTTGTTCTTTTTTTTTTTTGAGACAGAGTCTATGTCGCTGTGGGTGGAGTGCTGTGGCATCATAGCTCACAGCAACCTCCAACTCTTGGGCTTAAGAGATTCTCTTGCTTCAGCCTCTAAAGTAGCTGGGACTATAGGCATCTGCTACAATACCTGACTATTTTTTTGTTGTAGTTGTCATTGTTGTTTGGCAGGCCCGAGCTGGGTTTGAACCTGCCAGCTCCGATGTATGTGGCTGGCACCCTAGCCGCTGGGCTATAGGCGCCGAGCCCAAACACAAGTTTGAAAACCCATTGGTGCTTGGCCCTATCTGTGCAGACACATATAGTCACATACTATTTCCCTCCAGTCATTGCTCCACTATCAAGCAATAGCCTCTACTAAGCCTACTCTAGGCATTGGCATAGAATTCTTAAAACCACCTTCCTACTCATACTCCCTATCCCCAACCTAGCCTGACTTTGCCCAGGAGCCTACCTCCCTCTCCAAGTTTCCCCTGTAGGGTCCTCTTCCCTACTGGCTCTTCCTGGACCCCTCTCGTGGAAGAAAGGGAAAGGGCAAAACTGGGGCTCAAGATGGGTGCTCTTGATTGGAGGAGAACAGAAGGAGGCTAGGGACAGAGGGCCAGGACAGAGAGCTGGGTCGGGGGGATCTTTCTGCTCCCAACACCCCCTCCCACTAACAGGGGCTTAATGAAGGCAGTGTGGAGTGGCATTAATGTGGTGGATTAGCCTAGATTGAGATGTGTGTCACTTGGCTGTTCTGAACTTATTAGGAGCATTTCTCAGGGAGGTGCAGATGGTTAGGACCTGTATTTGCACATGGTAATGCTCCTTGCAGCCAGCTCAGAGGTCACAGCTGTGCCTCTACCGCAACCTTCCAACCTTCAAACCAGGTTAGGGGTGGGACAGAGGTCAAGGCAGGAGATTGAGAAACAGTCCCTGTTCTTCCCTCAGGCAGAGGGTTCTAGACCTTGGACCTTTTACTGGGTTTGGAGAGGCAGGGCTGGAGGGAACCTGGGAAGGAGGGAGAGAAGTCAGGCCAGGAGTTGAGGTGTGTTCAAGCTTATCTCCACTTCCAGGTCTGAGGTCAGGAGCCAGGGGCTTTGGGTTGGAAAACTTTGGCCCAACAATACTCCAGTGGAAGGGAGATGTCTTTGGGAGGAACCTATGGCAGCTTTGACTAGCAGCTTTTCCCAAATTGCTGGGAACATGAGGGAGGAAGACTTAGAACTGAGAACTGGAAAAAGAGGTGCTCTAAAGTCTCCCTTTGTTTCGTACTCAAGGTGCTCTTGAAATGTAAACCATGCTCCTGACTTTTCCAGAAGCCACAGGAAAAACAGAGCTGGGGAGGTGGGGGTGGCGTCTGGGTTTACCTGTGGGAAAAACAGTTTCATCAGTCTGCTTTGGCTCCAGACCCAGTTTTCCAAATTCCCATGCCCCTGACATTCCATACCTGTACCTTGGTTTCACCCTCTATTTCAGCGGAGGGAGGCAGGGTGAGAAGGGATAAGGGCCAGAGTAAAAGACAAGGGCTAGAAAGCCCAGTTCAGACACAGAGACAGACAGACACATGTGCAGACACACACAGGCTCCCACTCAGACATAATAAGCACTTGGACTTGGAGCTAGAGGCACACACACACTGTCCCCCACATACGCTCCCACATTCAGGCAGATGGACACTGTCACACAGGCTCCTCACTGTGACAGGGACAGCTGCCTGGGCTGTTATGGACCTAGCCATTACCCTTCCCCCGCTCCCTGGCCCCTCTGAACCTCAGCTCAGTCCTTGGAGCTAAGGACTCCATGTGGGGGAGGAGGAGATCAAGGAGGCCAGGTGAGTTTTTTGCACTCAGTGGCTGCTGGAGAGAGCCTGCCTGGCTGAGTGAGGAGAAGGCAAGAAAATGCTAGAGATTGGGGTGGGGAGAGGGGAACAAAGTACTCAGACCCCTCTTAGGAAAGTCATCTAGTATAGCCCAAAGAAGTTAGATTTGGAATTAAAATATCTAGGTTTATGTTCTGGCTCCACAACTAACTGGCAGTATGTCCTTAGCAAGTTAATTTACCTCTGGGCATATTTCTTCATCTCCGAAAGAGAGTTGATATCCTTTCCCTATAGTGTTGTTATAAGGTTTAGATAAGACATAACATGTAAAAATGGGTAGGAGTAAAACTCTGAGTTTTTTTTTCATTCATTGAACAAAGTTTATTTAGCACCTTCTGTGAATTGGGCTTTGAGTTGGGCACTGAGGGCAGAGTAGTGACTAAGATCTCACCCTTGAATCTGCCCTTACTTAAGTAGTTTATCTTCCCAGGCTCTGTATATCTCAGTGGAGAATTACTCTGCTGAATAAAGGTAAGCATGCTACATTTCAGTGAGAGAGACATGTGTTGTGAACAATGTCCTGAATGAACATGAAGGGCTCAGTCAATAAGGAACAGCAAAATGGTCAGAGTAGCCCAAGCTGGAGCTACTTTGGGGACCAGGGATAGTAAAGGAAAGAATGAAACCTCTAGGCTCTTGAATGAGTTAGTAAGAGCAGAAAGAGGAATCACAGCTGAGAAGGGCCCTGACTGTGAAATCAGAGAAGGAAGGAAAGAACAGTAAAACTGAACAGGCAACAAAGATGTAAGAGTGGGGGCATTGGCCTCTAGCCATGTCCAGGTGGGCTCATCAGGCAAAGACTAGGGGCGCCAAGCTATTGTCTGAGTTGAAGACAGGCTGGCTGAGGATTAAGCTCCCCCAAACTGCTGGAGGTCAGGAACTGGGGAGCTGGGACTGAGGTGAGGGACTTTGCCTCAGTCATTGGATAGGAAAGGATAAGCAATAGGTCTGGAAGTTTCAGGATTGGTTAATGCTGGTAGGAAATGCCAGGCAGAGCCAAAGAGAGTCAAGAGGTAACAGTGGTGGAGTCCAGCTCTGGAAGAGGGCTGCCTGCCCCAACCCTAGCCTTTCTGAGAGGCCCTGCTGGGGATGTATAACCGAGGCCCTGCTGGTGTCAGGGTGGCATTGCTAGGCTTAGGAAGATAGAGAGCCTGCAGTTTGTGCTCTAATTCTGAAGTACAGGCTGGAAGTACAGGACGCCTGTCATGGACTATAGCAAGAACGAAATATAAAGGTGGAGAGCAAATTACAGACCAGAGGGGCCACAGTAGGGAGATCATGGTTTCCAAGGGACACAACCTTACTGTGGGAAGTTAACTGTCATGTGAACCCACTTAAGTCCTAAAGCCAGAGGGGTAGACCAGGGCCACAGTGATAACAACCACAATAGGTTACAGTAATAGTGCCTGAGGCAGGAGGCACAACCTGGAACTTAAATGGGAGAAACTTTTCTATTGCGGGGGCTGAATGGAGAGGAAGATAAGAGGCGCTGGAGGTGTGAGCTATGGCTTAGCTCAGCCAGCAGCAAAGTGGGGAACAGGTGAAAACCAACACTTTCTATATGGAACCATCCTATAAACCTGAAACTGAAGTGAGGATCTTAAGTGGACATGGCCTCATGTTCATTAGGAGTGCTGAGCACCCAGACTTTGGGCTGAACTTCAGTGTGCAAATGGGAGCAAATAAAGACATATTTGCTCATAGCCCCAAGATGAAACCCCAAGACTCAGAGGCAGCAATGGTTTGATGCACTCTAATTATCAAGGGATGAATCAGGGATCAAGGAAATGATCCCAAGCACTTCCCCATCACCCTTGCTTCTTTCCTTTAGCAAGTGTTGGGTGCTAATTAGGAGCCCCAAGAATGATAAGGCACAGACCCTAACTTCTAGGAGCCTGTAGACTAGGGAATCCAATAAGGCCTAGGATGGAATGATGGACTGCACAAGTCTGACTCTCAGACTGTGGGAAATCAGAGAGATAGAAGCCCATGTATGGAGGGACTCAGAGAATGGAGACACATGGCTGAACTGGGAGTTGAGGAGGCAGGGAAAAGGGAGGGACTTTTAAATAATAGAACAGTATTAGAAATGAACTGTCAGGTTTGGAAGCCAATGAGGAGCCTAGCTTGGTCAGAATGTCACCATAGACAATGAGAGGTTAGCAGAGAAAAATGGGTTAGACTGAGGGCCTCTGATGAAGGACAAGGGCTGGTGGTCTAGATTTGATATAGTTTAGGCTACAGTATGTCCATTGTTTCCATCAAAAAGCCTCTAAGACTAGTTAAAGACAACATCTATCTACCCTAGAAAACATTACCACATCAGGAAGATAGGCCCTGTTTAGCCTGTGGTCATGCCCCTCCTATCCCTCACACTGCCATCCTTCTACTCCATTCCCCTGTTAAGAAGCATTGCTCCAAGCAGTGGGAGTCACTGGAGGCTTGTAGCTAGGGGAATGACAAAAAGCAACATCTTTGCAACTTTTGTTTGACAATGATGAGCAGAATGGACTGGGCAGCGGTGATATAGGAAAGGAGAAATTACAAATAGGTTTAAAGAAGGCCAGGCCAGGACAATGGAAAAGGAATAGTGAAGAGAGTTTTGAAAGCCATTTCTCTCTTTCTATCACCTCTTACCTCACTGATTATCTTCTTTTCCTTTTCCTCCTCATCACTCTTTTCACAGGTCTCTGCCAGTGGCCATGGACACCCTAGACACCCCAAAGCTCAGGATTTAATGGATCCTTCAGGTTTCCTGCTATCTACCTCCCCAACACTTTAGGAGGCATTGTTTAGAATGAATGGGGGGGAGGTTCATTAGCCCCATCCTTCTCTCACCCAACTCAACTCCAGCTGCCACCCCTGCTGTCTCTTCCTAAATCTGAATCTTGGGCCCATATTCACATCCTTGAGCAGGAGGCAGGCAGAGATCAGATCAGGATATTTGGTCAAGTTGAGTGGTTAAGCATTTGGGGACTCCCCAGAGTTCTCAGAGAGGGGCAGGGGTAATGGCTGGCATCTGAAGCCTGGGACACGGTGTCCCATCTGTCATTAAGAACCTTCCTGTGAGGCTGTGCCTGTGGTTCAAAGGAGTAGAGCACCGGCCCCATATGCCAGAGGTGGTGGGTTCTAACCCAGCCCCGGCCAAAAACCACAAAAAGAACCTTCCTGTGGCTGGATTAGGGATGTAACCAGGTTGCTCTAAGGCTCAAGACTACACTCTTTCGAACAAAGATTCTGTGGTTACAGGGATCTGCAGTTTGAGCACAATAATAGCAATGCTTATTTCTATAGTGCTTTTCCATTTGCAAAGGGATT
Source organism: Perodicticus potto (assembly GCA_963574655.1). NCBI lineage: Eukaryota > Metazoa > Chordata > Mammalia > Primates > Lorisidae > Perodicticus > Perodicticus potto. The sequence goes on along the minus strand of CAUYRH010095439.1, from coordinate 17,338 downwards.
TTATAAAAATGATTTCATTTAACTCTCAATACTGCCCAGCATGGCAGAATATTGTCCAAGGATACATAGATTGAAGAGATTTGAACCCGGTTCTACTCTTTCCATACCTTGCTCTCTCCACCCTGCAGCCATTTGTGTGACTCTGACATGCGCTGATCCTCCCTAGCCCTGGAGGATTCTGCGTCTACTTCCTGCCTCTACCCCCTCTCTGGAAATGAGCTCTGGAAGTTCAGTTTCCACTGTGTGCCAAAAAGCATCTTCTTATTCATTCTGAGATTGTATCACTCCAGTTCTAAGAGGCCCCCTCATCTCCGGTTTCAGGATTTGGGGAGCAAGCAAGTCTTCTCCTTATACAGGCCTTTCATTATATTGTAGATTTTCATCCTGTCTCACTTTCTGGACACCTAAACTTTGAAATTTGCTCTCTCCAGCAACCTCTGGCTCTCCATCCTGATGATCATTCTCTGACCCTTCTCTAGGTCCATGATATTTTCCCTAAGAGCCAGTGATCAAGCATGCACTCAGCTACATGGCTTTATGCATAGATGGGAGAAGATTCTGTCTTTTGTTTCCAATCATCTTGATTTTGATGCCATCTCTTTTTGGCCTATTTAGCAAAAGCAGAACTTTGGGCTCAGGTCTTCAGGGAACCATCTGTAATGCCTTCCCTATTCTTTTCCTGACTTGGGGCACTTCATTTCTTTCACCCATAATTTCAGTGATGTCCGAAGCCCCTGAAAAGTGTATCAAAATTTGATGGCATAATTGGAATGTGAGTTTATTAAACAGGGGCAAGGACCCCCCAAAAGTTAAGAATCCTAGTGATAAGAAAACTTTAGAACTGAGGAGTGGGAGTGGGGGGCAATATGCATTGTATGTCATTTACAGGTGGAGGGTGAGAAATGTTGAGACCCAATTGTTTACTCGTTGCTAAACACGATGCCTTGCACTTGTCCTCATGAAAACTCTGTCCCTGACTGAGTTGTCTGGCTAACTTATATAGATTAAGATAATTCTCCCTCCTCTGTCTTCTTCAGCTCAACTTGGCTCTGCTTAAACAGTTGGGGTCAGAGTGGATGATCATTGTATGGGCCCAGAGGAGTCAGGGTCCTCCCTCAGTGACGAGAAAAACAAAAGGATCAGTTGGGTAGCACTGAGACATCCTTTCCAACCCGACTTTGAGGGCCATATAGCCCCATGTTATGCCCTAGAGTCTGGGCTCCATGTATCTCCTTCCCCCCCTCCTCTTAGTCACCAGGATGTTGTTGGGATTGGTGGAGCTTAGGAAGCAAAAGGGAAACAGGACCACAGAGTTTGCTTTGCTAAGGGGCTATGGTTTTCTCTTCTGGCCTGCATTTCTGTCTTCCTGTAAGGACGGAGCCTTTTTTTTTTTTTTTTTGTAGAGACAGAGTCTCACTTTATCGCCCTTGGTAGACTGCCACTGCTGTGGGGTCACACAGCTCACAGCAACCTCCAACTCCTGGGCTTAGGCAATTCTCTTGCCTTAGCCTTCTGAGTAGCTGGGACTACAGGCGCCCGCCACAACACCCAGCTATTTTTCTGTTTTTGCAGTTTGCAGAGGCCGGGTTTGAACCCACCACCTTCGGTATATGGGGCCGGCGCCTACTTGTTGAGCCACAGGCACAGCCCAGGAAGGAACCTTTTGCCTATTGACATCTTGTCAAGGAGTCTGGGGATGTCTGGTCAACTGTATTGGAATTAGGGGCTGATGTGAGTTTGTGAGGGAACCGGGACTGTGAAGGGCTTGTGCTGGGCTCCTCCCTGTCCTCCATTGCCTTTTGTGGCTCATTCCTTCCTTTCCTGCTTTTGATCTCCATTAGCAGTCCCATCATTGGGCTTCTGTCCTCAAATTTGGATTCTGGAAGTGCTATGATTAGTGCTATGATTTATTCTGAATCTGAAGGGTCGTATGTTCCAGTGCCACCCCACCCTCAGGCCAGGCTACAGCCTTTACTCTCACTCCCTGCTTCTAGCCTGGAATCCAGTAGGGGCTTGTTTTGCAAAACAAGTTTGCAAAAAGTGTGAGCTGGGATTTCAGGTGATCCACTGCTACCGACCACATCGTACACATAGCAGGGCAGGCGCTGCTGGGTGGATGGACATGCCACCCGGCCAGGGACATTCTGTCCGCCACTGCCCGACACAGCGCCTGCTCTGGAGAGACCCACTTCACCCTCCTGGACATTCTGTCTGCTCCAAGCGCCACACACAGCGGACATTCTATCCGATTTTGAGGTGGCCCATAGTGGGGACCCATTCGGACTCTGACACCCCAAGCCAGATCTGCCAGACCTGCCGCCTGGTCTCTTGGGCTGTCCAGCCTCGGCCCTGCTGCCTGCACAGCGGCCATCTGACCAGTCGCGGCTGGGCTCTCACAACACGGCTCCCATTCCAACTGCAGAGCAGCTGGCTGGGAAAAGAAGCGTGTGTGACCAGGAGCTCCCAGTTCCTGGAGTCTGTCTGAGCCTGGTCTGAGGCGCGTCGGGCGCTGCCAACTGCCCCTTATGCTGGGCGACCGCCACCGGCTGCCCTGCTGGCCAGGGTTTCTGCAACACCTTTCACTCTGTGGCTGCCTGCCTCGTGCCCTCGGATTCTAGGGAGCTTTCTGGTAATGGTTTCCATACTCCCTACTTTCTGCCTCTCAGATCCCCTGTCCTGGCTTCACGTCTCTACCCTCGCTCCGGTTCCCCTGAGTCTACCCCTTCCCTATTCCCTGGGTTCATACTCTTGAGTTTCCCTTTTCCCAAATCCTGCAATCCACCCTCTCAGTTTCGACCCGTGCCCCAGGCCCCGGAGTTCAGCTGCCCTGGGTTTTAGGGATCCCAAGGTTCAACCATGGTCCCTCGGCCCCTGTCCTTAGTATGGTCAAGCACTCACAGTGCGTCCTGAAGCAGGCAGACTCCCAGCAGCGGCGGTGGTGGTGGAGATCTAGAGGGCAAGCAGGGGCCAGGGGCCGGGCACTCGGCCGGAGTGGGGGCCGCCCCCCTTGCTCTCAGGCCGTCGCTCCGCTCGGGCGCTCTCGGACTAGCGGAGGGAGAGAGTGAACCTCACCGCTACTGCCACCCCCAGCCGGCGCCCATTCACTTTATGGCAGCCCAGGGCGCCCCCAGCCCGCAGCAGCTAGCCGCGCGCCTCATACCCCGCCCATTTCCAGCTGCGCCGCCCTGGTCCCGCCCTCTCCAGCTGTGGATTTTTCAGGCCCCGCCTTTTGGGGTGGGGTCCAGCCGGCAGGCCGCCAAGAATCCCGCCCCCTGACCAATAGGAAGCTCTTCTCAGCAACTGGGCCACGCCCATCCCCCACGTGTCTGAGACCGCCGTTCTCTAGGCAGAGCCAGACCAGCGAGAGCAGAGTGGTCTGTGTAGCCCTGGGGGAACCGGGTCGGCCAGAGGCAAAGTGGGGCTGGGCTGCTACCCCGAGCGAAGTGGGTCGGCGCCAGGTGGGAAGGCGCTCGGGGCCGCTGGGTCTCGGCGCTCAGACTTCGCTGCCGCTCAAGTTTCGCCGATTTTTCTCCACTTGTCGCTGTCCGTCTCTCCGCCCTTTTGTCTCTGTTCCAATTCTCCTACGTCTCGCCTTTTTTTCCTCTTCTTTCTCCTCTGCCGCTTTTTGCCTTTGGCCCCTCTCCTCCCTCCTCTGCCACCTTAAAAGACTAATTTCATTTTCTCTCTACTGTTTTTTCTCACATCTTTCTTCCTCTTCTGGGCTTTCCTCATTCTCCCCTTTTCTCCAAAAAACATGGCTTCGTGGAGAAAGCAGGGTTTGGAATGAGACAAACCAAAGTAATATTCAAACCCTGTCACTACCTACACCATCACTGAGTAACCTTGAACAAGTAACTTAATTATCATCTACCCCACCCCTTCCCAAAGGAAAAAATAAAAAGGAGGCTCCTGCTGGATCTCAGGACTTGGACTGGTGCTCTTCAGAGGTGTGAACTGTTCGTTTCTTGGTCTGTACCCATGGCTTACTTGGGCTGTGTTTTCCCTACAGCAGGACTGGATTCCTACTGGTGGTACCGGGTTAAAATCATGGGAGCAAGATATGGCTTTAGTGCTTTCGGGTTAGGAATTTGCAACAGACGTCCAAGGCACACTTGGAGTTAAGCTGAGTTGTTTGGGTGCTCCTGACATTCCTAATCCGAGTCATACAATATGCTCCTAAGGCAAATCTGAACAGTCATGTCTCCACATAAAACTCTTCAATGACTTCTGATGCCCTTAGAATAAGGTCAAACTCCCTAGCCTGGCGACCTTAAAGACCTAATCTTGTCTTTATCTCCAATTTCCTAGAAGTTTCCTGCACACCTTTGGCCTTTCTGTGACAATAACCAGTCTTAATTTTGCCAACTTCTACTCATCCTCCTCCGCTCCACTCAGGCCTCATTTTCTCAGAACTTCCAGATTAGCCAGATGTCCAGACTTTTTTTTTTTTTTTGATGTTTAGTCTTTTGCTTCCATGACCCTCCTTGTGTATATCACCTAATACACTGCCCACTATATTGAAGGGATAAGGCTTATCCTTTGTCTTGGATCTTCTTCTGGATCCTTGAGTGCAGCCTTTTGACTGAGTCCAAAATTTACAGAACAATTTGGATTTGGTTGAAGGGCTGCACTTGGGAATCTGGAGGGCCACATGTGGCCTTGAGGCTTCAGGTTCCTCACCCTTGGATAACCTTATGTGTTATCCTCTATGTGACTAAGATTTAGGAGGGAAAGGACCATGTCTTCTTTATCTTTCTACTCCCAGTCATAATGTAGAATTTCAATAAATATATCACACTAAAATTTAAGAAGATGCTCTACCTGGTACAATGATGGTGGTTAGGAAGAGCTAGGGAATTGTTATCTCTTTCCTCCTCTAGGGAATTGTTATCTCTTTCCTCCCCATCTCTAATGCACAATCACATGCTTTCAGAATGATGAACTTCCGACAGCAAGTGGAAGTGGAGATGAAGGGAGTGGGGAGGGAGTTTTGGCCCACTTTGAAGATTTTCCAATTTGCTCTCCAGGTCCAGAAGACCAACTCTAGTTTTCAAATGAAGAAGAAATGGCTCAAAGGTACTGTGGAAAGAGATGCAAAGGTGGTGTATCTTTTCTCCTTAACTCTCTTTGGGTGAAAGAGGCTAGATCCTCAGCTGGACCCAGAGACCAGGAGCCCAATATGCAGGTGCAGAGAGCTGTTGAGAGGTTCTTCAGGCCTGAGGTAAGGTCTGATGAGTTGGTTTTTTGTGGGTTTTTTTTTTTTTTCAGTTTTTGGTTGGGGCTGGGTTTGAACCTGCCACCTTCGGCATATGGGACCATATGGTTTTTTGTGGGTTTTTTTTTTTTTTTCAGTTTTTGGTTGGGGCTGGGTTTGAACCTGCCACCTTCGGCATATGGGGCCACAGGTGCCGCCTGAGATCTGATGAGTTTTTAAAATGAGAAGATCATAGCACATGGGTGGTCTTTGGATGCCTGGTTTGGAGACCACATTCCTAAGGGGTTAGGTATGGAATTTCCTTGAACTTGGATCTTCCATAAATGAGAGGAAGTGTGGAGAGAGTTGGTATCTTTTTTCACTGCCTCTGAGTAGCCTCTCCAGGTGTTCAGGGACTCTGGGGCTCTATTCCCGCAGACTGGTTGGAAATTCTAGCACTCAATCTGCAAGGAGAAAAACCCATCCTCCTGTCATTTTTCCCATACATTTTCACTTTCAGGTAATTCTAAACATTTGGCAACTTCTGTCATCTCTTGCAAGGGGAGGAGGAAGCTGGGAGCAGGAGAATGAAAACAGGTGGGTATCCAACTCTTAGGCCTCTTAGCATTTCTAAGGCAAACAGGAAAGACTTCAGTTTCCTGTCCCTGATAAGGTGGATTAACCTGGTGGGTAAGATGTGCTTGGTGTGAAGGGTAGAGCCGAGAGTTACAGCCTGATAGAATACAGCATGAGAAAGGCATAAGCGGTAGCAAGGGGCAGTGAAAAAGAGCTGGACTCGGGATAGGGATATCGGGGTTTGTCTTTCTGCTCAGCCTTAAACTAGCTAAACGCACATGGTGCCAGTCTTCCATTCTGCAAAATGAGGAGACTTGAATTAGATATCCAAGGTTCCTATTGCCTCCCATTTTCTGTATTTCTGGATGATGGGGATGGAGTGGAAGACGCAGAAACAGAGTTCGGATGGGACAGACATATCAAGGAGAAGCCAAAACGCGGCAGGCAGACTGGAGGTAGGGGGAATGCAGGATATGAAATAGATCGCGGGATTGGTTTTACGATGGGAGAGCCCAGAGCTGCCTCGGAAGGGAGTGATCTCTTAAAGGCCATGATATTGGCCCGGGTGACTGGAGCAGTATGATGTGTGGTAGTGGGGAAAAGTGGCGCCCGCTTAAGCTCTCAAAACGGACCCCGCCCCCTTTCTCCGCAAATTGTAGCCTTCTTGCAGATAATACCCGGCAGCCACTGCCAAACCACACACTGCAACCGAACTCTACCTAACTCCACCTCCCTAGGCCCAGCACAATTTCTCATTTTTTATTGGCTTTCATAACTGTCACTCAGACATTTCTCGCATCCGTTGGTTGTCCCCTACCTAACCTTTCTTTACTTTTTAATCTCGCCTCTTTAGGCAGTACCCGCCTTCTGAAGCCAGTTTCTTTTCTCCGATTGGATAATTAGAATGCCATTTTTCATGGTGCCAAGTTGTGATTGGCTAGACGGGACAGAGCTCGCGCAGTTACCAGGCAGCGGGCTAGAGTGAGGCTAGTTACCACGTCAGTGAGCTGACAGGGAAGGTAGCCGGTTCCACTGCCCGTCCGGCCGACTCATCCCTGCCAGCTGTACGGTTCCACCCTGACTTCGCCCTCAACTTGCAGAAAACGGGCTCCTTCCCTTCTCTCATCTGCTACCAGAGTCGGAGAGCTGCTCGGAGACGTCTCTGGGGCTTGGGTTGGACATGAGCAGCGGCTGCCAGTCCTGGGACTAGGCCCCGCCATTTTGGATCCCCTGACAGGTCAGCCAAGTCTCTTCCTAGAGTTCCAGTGTAGTGAAGGCCGACCTGACATCGCAGCAGGGAATTAGGGGGCAGGGCCCATAAGTTGGGCGAGACAGGGTGGGTTATGGACGCAGCCGACCAGAATAAGACAAGAGAAGGATTGTTGTGGGAGGGACCTGGGAGGTGTGCAGGGGCAAAGGTCAGGCCCCAGCCGTAGGTGGGGAGATTTCAGCTTTGACTTCTGCTTCCTTGCGGTGCCGGAATCCTTCCTATTTTTCCAGGCCTAACTTAGTCTACAGCTACTCTATTCTGGAGCTTTCTGCTTCCTAAAGAGCCTAGGTATCAAAAGCTGAAAGCAAACCTGGAGAACATTGTGTCTGTTTTATGGGTTGGTTTTCAGATTTTAGACGTAAGAGTTTCTCCAGACTCTGAACAGTGTCCACTTTGTGTGACTCTCATTAATACCGCGGAACTGCATCAACACTGGATGATGAACTAGTGCAACCTAGACTCAGGTAGTTAGAAGACGTATGGAAGTCTTGAAGCCAGCAGCATGGGGTACTGGTCTGTGAGAAGGCTTTCCTCTTATAGGGCAGCTGATCTGTCAGTCTGGGTCTGTACATAAACACTAGACTTATCCTCTGGGCCTGTTTCTTTCTTTATACAAGCGTTTGCAGGTATTCTTTCCTAGTTTATGTTTTTGTTGGTATCCCTCCACCCTCCAGGTCTTCTCTTCACTTAGTTTATGGAGATGAGGTTTAATTTCAAGGAAACCATTCTATTATAACATGCTTGACCAAGACCAGAGAGAGATTTAAAAACTGGCAAAGTTTGGTACTGTTGGTCTATTATTTTTGAGGGTAAAAAAAGTCATGGAGAGTTAATCAGCCAGTGTGGTAGCAAAGTCAGGGTAGCAGAATAAATGATGGAATATAACCCCAAAGAGTGTAGTTTAGGGCCCTATGGTGAAACACAAAAGTCCACCAAGGGTAAAGAGTGTTTTTGGAAGTGAGGAATAGTGTAGGTAATGTTTTTTAATGCACATCATAGAACTTTGTACATCTTTAATTCAGGTATACAAGCACTCCTTTAGGCCCTATGGAGAATACAAATTGAAAGATCTGCTTTGGGATCATTCAGTTTATGTGCTTCTTAAAAGTAATAGCATGTAAGTGCAGTGTCCTAGTTAGAGTATATAGTAGGGTTGAAAGCAGGATTAACCTAACGCCTTTTGACATGTAGTGAGCACTCAATAAATGTTATCTGTACCTGGGATTAGTTTTAGTAAGTGATTGGGACTTGTGGCCTAGTTCTGGCCCTGGGAGTCAGGAACACTGCACTTTTGCACGGTAAGGTAATTAACAAAGAGGATCAAAAACTCGTGGTGTTAGAGGAGAAAACGATTGGGATCTTAGGGTGACTGAACTCGGTTTCTCCTACCTAATGTCCTTTGCCTTACTGAAATTGTCTCTCTGTGTGTGTGTGTGTGTGTGTGTGTGTGTGTGTATGTATGTATGTATGTTGGGAGGAGGAGGGATAGCATAGCATTTATAGTTTACACGCATTAATTTAGTGGGATGGAAATATACAGGAAACGATTTGCATTTTAACTTGCTGATCTAAGTTGTAGAATTAAAAAAACAAAGTAGTTAAAAGAGGCAAATGAAATGGTATAATCAGCCCAGAAGATACTTGGGTTTGATGGGCCTTCCTTCTCACCTGGGCCGTTGCCCTGTTGCTGATATACTTTGCATAATAGGCAATCTAGTCTCTGGATAGATAGTGTGACCAATTCAGCAACTTTTCAATTGAGCCTGAGGGTGACTGGAGACATGAAAAATTTTCCTCTTCTTTATTTAAAAGATCATTTTCTAGATACGAATAATTATAGGTGGGAATAATTTTCTAGATGGGAATAATTCCCACTCCCTACCCAGAAATCAGAAAATGTTCTTCATTCCAGACTTGAATATCAGCTTCTTTTTAATGATAGATATAGGCAGTACTATCCAATCTTAACAGTGATGCTTACTGGCACGGTGGTAACTCAGGCTATAGATGCATCTCCTCAGTAACTAGGCACCCAGTTTGAGCTTATAGTTGTTTACTTTCCTATGTTCCAAAAGTCAGTATTACTGCCACTTTAAAATAATAAACTGCATTGATAGGATAATTAGACTGGTTACTGTGAGAAGGAAGACACAGCTCTTCCTGCTTTTGAGAAGACTCACTTTATAAATAGAGTACTCACTGGAAGGATTATCCTAGTCTTTTTATGCCATTCCTAATTGATTGATCACACTTTATCCCTGTAGTTCGGTGTGACTGATTAGAATGATTCTTCTTTTGGGGTAATGGGGTTGAGTTGAAAGGAGAAGGGGAGGTTTGTTTTATCCTCAAGGTGGAAGAGCTACGTAGATGAAAATAGGCTGCTGTTCAGCTTTTCTTCTTCTTTTTCTATATTTCAGTATGTTCAACTGTTGTCTTCTTAGTAAAATGTAAATATAATAGAGCAATGTGCTGATTTGGAGCTCCAGTTGTTGTGGAAATGATCATGGAAGTAATGATTTGTTGTAATAGTAGTGAAGATCATAGATGCAATAGTTGTTTAGGTGATCATGAAAATATGAAAGTATGATAGCAAAGTAATTATTTATTATGATATAAACCAGGAGTTATAAGCTCGAATGCCTAAGTACCACGTGGGTAATGAAAATGAGTGAAATGTGTCAAAGGGGAATGCATTAGGGTAGAGTTGGGACTATGGTATGCTGGAGAATCCGTGCTCTTATTTAAAAGAGGCAGCTGCTACTTTTTCAGCAGATTGTTACTGTTTGAGAATGTGGGCACAGAACAACCAGTTTTCCTGTTTTTCAGAAAGAGCTAGAATTCCAGATCATTATGTGTGTGTGTGTGTTTGAGACAAAGTCTAACTTTGAGACTCTTGGTAGAGTGCCGTGGCGTCACAGCAACCTCAAACTCCTGGGCTTGAGTGATTCTCTTGCCTTAGCCTCCCAAGTAGCTGGGGCTACAGGTGCCCACTGCAAAGCCCAGCTGTTTTTAGACATGGGGTGTCACTCTAGCTTAGGTTGGTCTTGAACTCTTGAGCTCAAGCAATCCACCTCTTCAGCCTCCCAGAGTGCTAGGATTATAGGCATGAGCCACTCAGATCATTGTGTTTTTAATTGTTGGGAACTAGTTAAAATCCCACCACCTCCGGTACATAGGGCCAATACATAGGGCCAGTGCCCTACTCCTTTGAGCCACAGGTGCCGCCCTAGTTAAAATTTTTTTAAAAACCTTTTTCAGGAAAAACGTCTTGTGGACTGGATTCTGACCTATGGTCACTGGTTGATGAACCCTGATGTATAAGATGGGCAGGCCTCATGAGACTTAATCACTGTGGTTCTTTATGCATAATTACGCAGACTAACTTTTATTCTTTGTCCTACACCACCAACTGTTATCCTTATTCCTTGGCTGTTGAGTGGTTAAAATATGAATGAGAGGACGGCGCCTGTGGCTCAAGGAGTAGGGTGCCGGCCCCATATACCGGAGGAGGTGGGTTCAAAGTTGGCCCCAGCCAAAAATTGCAACAACAACAACAAAAAAATGAATGAGAGAGAGGAGCTTTCTTTCATTTTTCATCTCCAAGCTGGCAGAAGGGACATCTTTGGATATCTTTGGCCCTATCAGTGGCTTACCTTGGATGTAGTTCTTTTTTTTTGAGACGGAGTCTCACTATGTTGCCCTCAGTAGAGGACTGTGGCGTCATAGCTCACAGCAACCTCAAGCTCTTGGGCTTAAGCGATTCTCGCCTCAGCCTCCCAAGTAGCAGGGACTACAGGCGCCCGCCACAATGCCTGGCTGCTTGGATGTAGTTCTTAAGATACTCTCAGAATCCTCAATAAGGGAAGGAGATGGCATGCCAGAGCTGAGGTATACTGGTCACCTGATTATCAGGTTTGGGAGGATTTTCCAGTCATGCCCTGTCAGAGAACTAGTATTTTTTCCCCTTAGTTAGACTTTCTTTTACCTCCACCCTTTAAGTAAATTTCTTGTCTATTAAGGTTTTTACTGGTTTAGTAATTCTTTTTTTTTTTTTTTTGAGACAGAGCCTCAAGCTGTCATCTTGGGTAGAGTGCCGTGGCATCACAGCTCACAGCAACCTCCAATTCCTGGGCTCAAGCGAGTCTCCTGCCGCCGCCTCCCAAGTAGCTGGGACTACAGGCGCCCACCACAACGTCCGGCCATTTTTTAGTTGCAGCCGTCATTGTTGTTTGGCGGGCCGGGCTGGACGAACCCGTCAGCTCAGATGTACATGGCTGGCGCCCCAGCTTGTTGAACCACAGGCGCTGAGCCGGGTTTAGTAATTCTTGGTGACTCTCAATAAAGCACAGAACTATGGTGTGTTTCTTAGCCACCTCTGGAAACATTAAAATGTCTGCATCTTTAGTGATTTTCTGGGCTCTTCAAGGAATTGAGTGAACATGCACCTTTAAAGGGCCCATTGAGGATCCTTTAGCTCCCTAGTACCATCTATTCGCTCAGAAAGCCCATCAGAGTTTTTTTGTTTGCACAGCTCCGTACTAGACACTAAGGCATTGTGGGAAAAAAAAAAGCCTTTGCCCTTGGAGAATTATTTGCTAATTGGATAAGGACAAAAATAGTAATTTAAAAAAAATACACTAGCCAGGTGAGTTGGCTCACACCTGTCATCCTGGCACTTTGGGAGGTGGATTGCTTGAGTTCATGAGTTCAAGACCAGCCTGAGCAAGAGCAAGACCTGTGTGTAAAAATAGCTGGGTGTTGTGGTGAGTGCCTGTAGTTCCACCTACTCAGGAGGCTGAGGTAAGTGAATCACTTGAGCATAGGAGGTTGAGATTGCTGTGAGCTATGACCCCATGACACTCTACCCCAGGTGACAAAGTGAACTTCTGTCTCAAAAGAAAAAAGAAAAAGACACAAGTGTACTAATAACAGCTATTTAGAACCAAAGACATACAGGAAGAATTGACAATTACGTAAAAAATTATATATTTTGGGCAGCGCCTGTGGCTCAAAGGAGTAGGGCGCTGGCCCCATATACTGGAGGTGGCAGGTTAAATCCTGGCCCTGGCCAAAAACTGCAAAAAAAGAAAGAAAAAAATTATTTATTTCACAGAAGAAATATGAATATACAAATATCACTTGAGGAGATGTTAGGAAAATAGATGTGAGAAAGGAAGCATTACATTATGACCTGGCTTGTGGGTAAATGTGGATTCTTTTTGTCTGTAAGGTGGCCTGTATGGAAGATTTCTAAATTCTGGTTGGTAAACAGATATGAAATACAGAAAGAAAGTTTGCCAGCCTAGCTCAGAGTCATTGTCTTCTATGAAGTCATTGTTCTTACAAGAGGTGACTATTGAATAGTCAGTCTTTTTTTTTTTTTTTTTTTTTTTTTGTAGAGACAGAGTCTCACTTTATCGCCCTCAGTAGAGTGCCCTGGTGTCACACAGCTCACAGCAACCTCCAGTTTCTGGGCTTAGGCGATTCTCTTGCCTCAGCCTCCTGAGTGGCTGGGACCACAGGCGTCCGCCACAATGCGTGGCTGTTTGTTTGTTGCAGTTCAGCTGGGGCTGGGTTTGAACACACCACCCTTATTATATGGGGCCGGCGCCCTACTCACTGAATAGTCAGTAGTCAGTCTTTTTTTTTTTTTTTTTTTTTGAGATAGAGCCTCAAGCCGTCACCCTGGATAGAGTGCTGTGTCATCACGGCTCACAGCAACCTCCAATTCCTGGGCTTAAGCGAGTCTTTTGCCTCTGCCTCCTGAGTAGCTGGGACTACAGGCGCCCGTCACAATGACCGGCCATTTTTTTTTGGTTGCAGCCGTCATTGTTGTTTGGGGGGCCCTGGGCTGGATTCAAACCCGCCAGCTCAGATATACGTGGCTGGTGCCTTAGCCTGTTGAGCCACAGGGGCCGAGCCTGAATAGTCAGTCTTGATGTTAGTTAATTCATTTCTTCATTCGGTATTTATTGGTCATTTTTCTTACTATGTGTCAGGCATTGGGAATAAGAAGATAAATCATGATCTCTTCCTCTGAGATGCTTTTAGACTCATGGTAGAAATAGACTAAATAAATAATTATAAATTGATGTAAGATGTAAGAGCTATGTACAAAGGGCTATGGGGTAACAAAATAGGGATACTAATACTGTATGAGAGAGTAGGTAAGCTAGGGAAGACCTTGCGGAGCAGGTATCATAATAAAAGCTAACGTTATTAGGTTTTAATATTCTAGGTATTGTACCAGATGCTTTACAGGCTTATTATTTAAGTCTCATAACAAATTGATGAGGAAGCATTATCTTCATTTTATAATAGAAAACAGCAAACCGAGGCTCAGAGAGGCTAAGAAAGTTGGCTAAAATTATGTAGGTAGGACACTTAGGATTGGAGCTCTTCAGATCTGTCTTGACTCTGAAGCTTGGTCTTATAAGTGGTATTCTGCCTCCCTTGTTTACTTTTTGATGGAATGAGTAAGAGTTTACCAGGTGGACAAGAGTGGGAAAAAAATTCAAAACTGAAAGGGAATACATGTGCAAAGGCAAAGAGGCAGCAGAGACCATGACAAGCAGGAACTTTTCTTCTTTTTTTTTTTTTTTTTTGAGATGGAGCCTCAAGCTGTTACCCTGGATAGAGTGCCGTGGCATCACAGCTCACAGCAACCTCCAATTCCTGGGCTCAAGCGAGTCTCTTGCCTTCGCCTCCCAAGTAGCTGGGGCTATAGGTGCCCACCACAACGCCTGGCCATTTTTTGATCGCAGCTGTCATTGTTGTTTGGCAGCCTAGGCTGCATTCGAACCTGCCAGCTCAGGTGTATGTGGTTGGCACCTTAGCCCATTGAGCCACAGGCGCCGAGCCAACAAGCAGGAACTTTTCATGATCTGTTTTATACAATGAATATATATAGCACTTATGGGGCACTAGTGTCCTTTCCCCAGCTTAAAAAAAACATCACCAATGCATGTATACCTTTCCCCATTAGTTTACCCTATCTCGCCCCTTGCCAGTATTCTGCATTTTTTGTAAGTTTCTCTGGGATATAGTCGTTGAAATAGTATCTTTTCTCTTAGGATATCTTTTGAACAAACATCTTTAATTTTTAATTTTTATTTTTTTTTATTTTTTATTTTTTGCAGTTTTTGGCCAGGGCTGGGTTTGAACCCGCCACCTCCGGCATATGGGGCTGGCGCCCTACTCCTTTGAGCCACAGGCGCTGCCCTAAACATCTTTAATTTTAACATAGTTGAATTACGAATTTTTTCAGGGGTTTTGCTTTTGATTTTCTATTTAGATGTTTCTCCTCTATACTGAGTTTATTATTTATTTATTCATTTATTTATTTTTTGATGTATTTTGTTGCCCTCAGTAGAGTGCTGTGGCATCATAGCTCACAGCAACCTCAACTCTTGGGCTCAAGTGATTCTCTTGCCTCAGCTTTCCAAGTAGCGGGAACTACCACAATGCCCAGCTTTTTTTTAGAAATGGGATCTTCTGTTGCTCAGGCTGGTGAGCTCAGATGATCCACCTACCTCAGCCTCCCAGAGTGCTAGGATTACAGATGTGAGCCACCGTGCCTGGCCTATACTGAGTTTATTAAAATATTCTCATATATTCTAAAAGTTTTCAAGTTTTGCTTTTCACATTTAAAGCTAATTAATTTGACATAATTTTTGGTATTCCATGATGTAAGGATCCAATTTATTGTTTTGTTTCTTCTGCTTTTGTTTGGATCTAGAAGGAGTTGCCAAGGATATAGTATTCCTTCTCCTTGGATCCTGTTGATGTGAATAACTGGGTGTTGCAGAGCACTAGGGGAATGCTATAGACTTAGCTTTAAACAGACAGTGCTTTCAAAGGATACATGTTGCTCAGAGCCTCTGAGCCAGTGGCTTATCTAGCCAGGGGTGTTAGTGGGTATGTATTTGGTTGTTCCTTGTAATTTCCGACACAAGTTAAACCTTAGGTTCTTTTCTACTATACCTAAATGAGGTCTCTGGAGGGCTTGGTGACCTTGTGACAAGGGATTCTCCACCATTGGCTGCCAGGAAGTAAGTGGTTCATCAGAGCTTCCGATTTGAAGCTGAAGGGCAGATTCTGTTGAGAGATTCCCTGGGTGAAGAGACGTCTGCTATGCAGCCTGGAAAGAAATTAGGCAGCTCTGAATAATCCTTGAAAATAATTCATCTTCATCTTCTAGCTATTTCTTTTTTACTAAGAAAAGAAACTTAACTCACTGTGGCTCAGCGAGTAGGGTGCTGGACCCGTATACCGAGGGTAGCGGGTTCGAACCCCACCCTGGCCAAACTGCAACAACAACAAAAACGTAGCGTGGGCATCTCACCAAGAGAATAAAGCCCAAGAGCTGGAGGTTGCTGTGAGCTGTGATGCCACAGCACTCTACCAAGGGTGACAAAGTGAGACTCTGTCTCTAAAAAAAGAAAAAGAAAAGAAAAAAACTTAAGTCAATTTTTTTTGCTAAGATTTTTGCTTAGAAAGTGGCTACCTTTTGATGCCTAATGGATTTTGACCAAATGTTGGGTTGATTACTTTCAGTTGGGATCCCAATCTAAAAGTTATCTCCTTCAGGAAGCTTTCAGAGGAGTGTGCAGATCCTATTAGATCTCAATCAGTCTCAGTGGCACTTGTGCTTGCAATTTGTAGTGTAGTGTAATTGTTGTTTTGTTTTGTACTTGTTGCTCTATTGTTTTCAATTAAGGTTTTCTCTTCTCCTAGTTCTTTGAGAGAAATTAAATGTGCCTTTTTTTTTTTTTTTTTGCAGTTTTTGGCCAGGGCTGGGTTTCAACCCGCCACCTCCAGCATATGGGGACAGCGCCCTACTCCTTTGAGCCACAGGTGCCTCCAGAGAAATTAAATGTTCTTATTTATAGACTTATTCTTTATACTGTCTCCTCCTAAGCCCCCTGAGTATTTCTTTTTTACCATGATGATAAACATACTGAATATACACTGAATAATAACTTTATATTATATCCTGATTTCATAGTATCTTTTCTAGAGATAATTATGGATGTGTGGTTCTCAACCTTCCTAATGCCGCAGTCCTTTAATACAGTTCCTGTGGGTCGAGACCCACAGGTTGAGAACTGCTGCCCTAGTCCCTTTATTCTGTAATTATATTATTGTATTAGAAATTTCCTGCTTTAAGTAAGTGAACATGAGTTTTCAGAACTTTTCAAAAGGTCTCGTTACTGTCCAGTTAGAGTGCCACTGGAGATGACTTGGCTGAATGGATGTAGTCTCTTAAGTTAACATTATAACTATGTTTCTAAACCAAGGCTATTCTTCTAATAACCTTTATTCTTTATTCTATTCTTTGACTTGAACCTTCAACATTATTTTACTGAGTAGATAAAAGAAAGAACAAAGGGGGCAGTGCTTATGGCTCAGTGAGTAGGGCGCCGGCCCCATATACCGAGGGTGGTGAATTCGAACCAGCTCCAGCCAAACTGCAACAAAAATAGCTGGGCGTTGTGGCGGGCATCTGTAGTCCCAGCTACTCGGGAGGCTGAGGCAAGAGAATCGCCTAAGCCCAAGAGCTGGAGGTTGCTGTGAGCTATGACGCCATAGCACTCTACCGAGGGCAACAAAGTAATACTCTGTCTCTTAAAAAAAAAAAAAAAAAAAAGCAAGAAAGAACAATTATAACAGTGAAATTGCTTTCTTTTTTGTCTTGTGATTTTTTTTGAGGTGAAATTTAAGTTTTTGTGTGAGTAGTAGTATTATACCTATCTTGAATGTCTTGCTTGTACTGTATCACATCATACCTTTGTTTAATTCTTTTTTTTTTTTTTTGAGACAGAGCCTCAAGCTGTCACCCTGGATAGAGTGCCATGGCATCACAGCTCACAGCAACCTCCAATTCCTGGGCTCAAGCGAGTCTCTTGCCTCCGCCTCCCAAGTAGCTGGGACTACAGGCGCTCACCACAATGCCCGGCCATTTTTTGGTTGCAGCCGTCATTGTTGTTTGGCTGGCCCAGGCTGGATTCGAACCCGCCAGCTCAGGTATACGTGGCTGGCGCCTTAGCCCGTTGAGCCACAGGCACCAAGCCATGTCTAGTTATTTTTAAATTTCTCATGAACTGGGATAACAAGATTTACACTAACCATATGCAGCTACTTACTTTTTTTTTTTAGCTATTTACATTTAAATAAAAATTAAATTAAAAAAATTAAATAAAAATTAACTACAGTTAAGTTCTGTTTCTCAGTCACACTAGCTACATTTCATGTACTCTATAGCCACATGTTGCCTGTGGCTCTTGCAGTGGAGAGTG